>PVIC010000098.1:0-174292 GCA_004025085.1 Thryonomys swinderianus | reverse complement strand
TTTTTTTTTTTTTTTTTTTTTTTTTTTTTGCTTTTTGGAGACAGGGTCTCGCTTTGTAGTTCAGGCTGGCCCTGAGCTCACTATGGTGCCCAGGCAAGCCGCCGCGAACTCAGCAATCCTCCTGCCTCTGCCTCCCGAGTGCTGGGATTACAGGCGTGAGCCACCACGCCCAGCATTATTATTAATATTTCTTAAATGAGAGCATCCTGCCATTCATGTCTGTTGTTTAATTGATGAAATGTTACAGCGTTTTATATGAGAACAGTGTATATAGGAGAGTAATAGATGAACCACAGGCATAGCCATAACTCAAGCCAAATAATTTTTGGGCATTCTGGAATATTTAAAGTAGCACAGAAACATCAGCCTTAAACAGTAATTTTTAGCTTAAAGAGAAAAGAAGTTGTTCTCTCAAGATTGTAGGAACTTATCAAAAGATTGAAGGAAAATAGGTTTGCTATGTGAGACTTTAACAAGCAGCCACTTTTTTCTACTTACTGATAAATTCCGATCTTTAGTTCCCAGAAAACTACCATCTGTTAAAAAAACTACGTAGGGCTGGTTCTTATATATGGAGAACCTTTTCCATTAAGCCAGATTTTGAGAACTTGGAATGTTGTTCTTTAAGGAGATTTACACTGACGGTGAACAGGCTCCTGTGTCTTCCAGCCCTTTTGTAGTCTTGTCCAGATCCACGGACACAACCGCGCTCGGCAGAGAGATAAGCTTGGGCATATTCTGGAGGAGTTTGCTACCCTGCAGGATGAGGTAAGAGTAAAGTTCCTTTTTCTTCTAAAATTAATTCATACACTTTGTTTAGATTTTTTAAAACAATACATTGTAACAAAATATATATATTTTTTTTTTGAGTAGGAAAATTTTATTGAGAGAGAAAGCTTCTGCCTTAAGAGAGACAGAAGGGGGAACCCAGAAAGTGGGTAACCCAAGGATTGCTTCTTCCAGGGGAATTTTATAGCATGAGGTGGGTGGGTTCAAAAATAGGGACCACCAATGAGGAATCGAGCCCTAGAGGGTCTTGCTTGTCAGGAGACTCCTCCAGGTGGTTCAAGGTCCTGCCCATCATTTGAGGATTTTGTAATCACTGTCTTCCAGGGAGGGGCTGGATCCAGACCTTGACCTTCCATCCTAGGAGGAGAATGCGGCCTGTAGTATAATTTCTCATTGATGGTGTTCACCTTCAAAAGGATCCTCTTTTTTGCAAGTCTTTCAAGAGCCAGCCCTATCTGTCTGCCTACATATGTCTAGCTGGCTTTTCTACCTGTAATATTCCCCCCTCTGAAGAGGTACCCGAACTGCCTGAGGGGCAACGGGACGAAGACCAATCTAACTTCTCAGGTTGTAATGGCAGTTAGGGTCACTCTGCAGAGGGTCTATCTAAAGGCCCTGAGAGACTCCATGAGTTGTTATCTTGGGTAGGCTACTGCCTTGAGTCTGGAGGAAACAAAAGTAAGGAAGCAGTTAAGGATACATGGAACAGCAAGGTCAGTAGTATTATTATGAACATAACCAGCAAGTGTTTCCACCATGAGGAACCCATAATAGCCTCGCACAGAGTGGATAAAGAGAAGGTCCATGGTGTTTTCAGAATCTGACATAGCTTCAACCTGTCGTTGATGTCCCGAACACCAGTTGAAATGTTTGTGGATGGATCAGGGATGTGTACACAGCATAAAATATATTCATTTTAAAGTTAATTTGTGAACAGCACCATCAATATTAAGTGATAATTTAGTTATTTATATGTATATATGTATATACATACACATATATATATATAAAACTAAAAAGTGTTTATAAAGTTATTAACTTTACTATTAAGTGAGAGCCTTGGATGCAAACCTAATAAAATGTATTTTAAAATATGATTCCTTTAGGTGTGAGCTTTAAGTGTTCTGCCTTTTTTGTATGTGTGTGTTGGTACTGGGTGTTGAACTGAGGGCCTTCACACTGAGCTGCATCTCAAAGCCTTTTTATTTCTTGTTGGGAGACAGTCTCGGTTACAGAGTTGCCCAGGCAAGACTTGAGCTGTGGTCCTCCCTCAGCCTCGTAGGGTGCTGGCATTTTAAGTGGACCCCACCACAGCTGGCTTTTCTGTGCATACTTCAAAATTCTCCATTGAATAAAAGGAAGTCAATGTTACATTTTGTTTTGATAGGCAGAGAAAGTCGATGCTGCGCTTCATACTATGCTGTTGAAACAAGAACCCCAACGACAACACTTGGCCTGTTTAGGGACATGGGTCCTTTACCACAGCCTTCGAATCATGATCCAGTATCTTCTCAGTGGCTTTGAGTTGGAACTCTACAGCATGCATGAATACTACTACATATACTGGTAAGAGAGCAGTGTAGTTAAAATTGCTGATCTGTGAAGTGAACTAATTTCAGGATGCTTTTTCACTTCGTGTGTTTTAGCTTTAGTTGTGGGGGAGCTGGGAAAATGTCTGTTGAAAATTAGGGCTGGGTCAACATGAACATCATCACTTCCATAACACTGTACATGTTGTTTTGAAAAGTCGCTCCAAAAACAGATTAATTGGAGATCTTTTATAAGCTTTTGTGGAGAGAAACACATTTTATGAGGTGGGAGTGGTGGCATTCATTTGTAATTCTAGATGCTTAATAGGCTTAATAGGCTCATGCATCCAGGCCCACCTGGGCAATGCAGAAAGCAAGATCCAAGAGTAACATGTGCAGTTGCTCTGACTTCAGTAGCGCTGGCTAGTAGCTGTGTGTACATGACGGTCTGAAGATTCAGGCTGAAGCCAGATCTTCCCTTCTCAGAGGAAATCTCAGCCAGGTGATCACTGGGGAAGAGCTAGGACCCCTGGCCATGAGGCTGCTTCAGGACTTGGGGTCAAGGAAAAGAGGCTCCTCGCAGGATGGTTCTTCCTCTCACTGGCGAATGAGATAGAAAAACCTAGCTGGCATGGAAAAGCTGTTTAGAGAACTTAAGAAAACTACGTGTCAGCAAATTCAGGTATCTTGAATCTTTCTTAGAATGGCAAAGTATGAAGGTCATTTTGAACTAGTGACTTATGTTCCCCATCACAAACACCTAAATTTGGTATATTAGACTTTAATATAGTTTGCTTTCTAAACTCATTTAAATTTAACTTAAAATACATATTCTCTGGAGTCATTACTCAGAAGAAGACAAGTAATTCTTGGTTGACATCATTTTTTTGAGATGGTGTGTTTTGTTTTTTTGAAATAAGATCTTGCTTTGCAGTTCAGGCTGGCCTTAAACTCAGTAATTCTCCTGCCTCAGCCTCCCAAATGCTGGGGTTGTAGGCAGGCATCACCACATCCAGTTTGACATCATTTTTTTGTGTATGTGAGCAAAGCAACAAGAGCTTTTAACAGATAATTCTTAGGAAAATTTATATTTGAATAGTGACTCTAGTAATATGAGAATATTTATGTGTGTTTTTCCAGATAATACCAAATGGCTATTCCTAGGTGGTGGTCATATAGCTACCGGGGATATATTTTGTTATTAGCCTTCAGTATATATGCTGGTTGATTTTTTTTTTTAATTAGGAAAACATACTAGAATTCTTTGTGACATGAAGCATCTAATTGCAACCTTTTTCTCTCTGAGATCAAAATAGAATTTTTGTATGCTTCTTTGTGGAAAAGATTAGGATCTTAATCCAGGAAATGATTGGTGGATACTCTATCCAGTTTTAGCTACATACATAGTGATTTGATTTCTTGTTAATAAAAGAAATTTTAATTCTTCCCTATAAATACTCTTGTGGCCTTCATACTCTGAACTGCTTTTTCAGTATAAAAATTACAGAATGGAGGGACCATGTCGGTCAGTGGTGTTGTGTCTGCCTGGCAAGTGCAAGGTCCTCAGCTCAATCCCTGGTACCAAAAATAGATCCCAAATTATAGACGAGACATTTTCCTTTTTCCCAAAATAACTTTTTGGATTTTTTGTGTGAAATCTTCAAATATTAACATATATCATAGTCACTTGCTGGGTTCAGTCCTTACAGTGGCTGGGTCAGAAGGCCTAAGTTAGGACTCAGCCATTACCTTTTTTTTTTTTTTTTTTTTTTGGCTTTTGAGACAGAGTCTCGCTTGGTAGTTCAGGCTGGCCCTGAGCTCACTATGGTGCCCAGGCAAGCCACCGCAAACTCAGCAATCCTCCTGTGTCTGCCTCCCGAGTGCTGGGATGACAGGTGTGAGCCACCACATCCGGCATTGTGGTATGTGGTGTTGATTGTTGGTGGGCGTGTCTCCACACCCAGCATTATATGTGGTTACTGGGGATTGAACTCAGGACCTTGCGCTTGCGAGGCAGGCGCCGGAACCACTGAGCTAACCCTCCGGCCCTCAGCCATTAACCTTTTTAACTTGTCACTGCCATTGGCCCAGAGATGACATTTGAGACCTATGGACTCAGAATACCAACATACTGACTCTCCCGAAATAAGATTGTGTCTTCACTTTGCTAAAACACTTGATTAAATAAAGCTCATTATAGTGCCTGGTGTTTGAGAAAAAAGACCTGAATCATGCGTTTATGCTTAAGTTAGGATATCTGAAGACAGGAGACACTATTATTGTTTTGTTTTGTTTAGTTTTGTTTTGTTTTGAGACAGAATCTCGCTTTGTAGTTCAGGCTGGCCCTGAGCTCACTAAGTGGCCCAGGCTGGTCTTGAACTCACAGCAATCCTCCTGCCTCTGCCTCCCAAGTGCTGGGATTACATGGGTGAGCCACCACACCTGGCACGGTGGTATATGATTACTAGGTATCAAACCAGGGACCTTGCGGTTGCCAGGCAAATGCTGAAACCACTGAGCTACATCCCCAGCCCAGCACTGTTATTAATGAAAATCTATCCTCAAGTAAAGATACAGGTTTAGAGCCTCATGTTTTATGCTGCAGTGAAGAAAAAGTTCATTTGTATCTTGTGAGAGGATATATAACAAATGCTTTTCCTAAGTTTACGACCAGGACTTATTTTCTGTCTACATGAAGGTACTTGCTTTTCTTTGACCATTTCCCTTTTGCCCTACCTGCAGGGGAGTCCTAGTGCTCAGCGTAGCATCAGTTCAGTCTGAGTACTGTGTGTCTTTGAACAGTTTGTGCCTTGCTTTCAGATTGTCTTATAATGTTTTATTTGTTTGTTTATTTGAGACAGGGTCTCGCTTTGTAGCTCAGGCAAGCCTCGAACTCAGCAATCCTCCTGCCTCTGCCTCCCAAGTGCTGGGATGACAGGCGTGAGCCACCACGCCCAGCACTGTGCTGTGTAGTACTGATTGCTGGTGGGCGTGAGTCACCATGCCCGGTATTGTTGTATGTGGTTACAAGATGGAACCAGGGTCCTTGTGCATGCTAAGCAGGCACCGGAACCACTGAGCTAAATCTTTGGCCCTAATATATTTTAATATTATAACCTGTCATATATCTTTCTGGGGAATATGGGAATTAGACAATATATGTTCAAACTTAATCATGAAACCTTTTACAAATCTTTTTATTTTACTTAATGTGGGTAGTGATCAATTTTATTGATGATTGCATTACAAAGGATACATACATTCATTTAAGATTGGAACTTTTTCTGGGTTAGTAGAATATGTTGATGAGTTTAAATTTCTGAATAAGTTATGCATCTGATACACTATTCCTTTATATTTTATTTACTGAATAAACAGATATAAGCCTGACCAAAAAAAAAAAAAAAAGAACCACAAAAAAGGGAAAGGTACCAAAAACCAAAAAAGGGAATGCCTGAATGTTTTTTAGAACGATTTTACAAAATGCTATAATGTTCTATCATTTTCTGAATTTATTTGCTTTACTTATATTGTGATTAACAGGCAAAGAAAACATTAACCAACCAAGTGAAATATGTCCTGATATTTAAAAAAATTAAATGGGAGCCAGAGATTAGCTCAGTGGTTCCAGCACCTGCCTCTCAAGCGCAAGGTCCTGAGTTCGATCCTGGTAACCGCATAGAATGCTGGGCTTGGTGACTCACGCCCACCAGCAATCAATACCGCATACCACAGCACCGGGCGTGGTGGCTCACGCCTGTAATCCCAGTACTCAGGAGGCAGAGACAAGAGGATTGCTGAGTTCCCAGCGGCTTGCCTGGGCCTCCATAGTGAGCTCAGGGCCAGCCTGAACTACAAAGTGAGACCCTGTCTCAAAAAAAAAAAAAATTGGGGGCTGGAGGGGTTAGCTCAGTGGTTCTGGCACCTGCCTCGCAATCGCAAGGTCCTGAGTTCGATCCCTGGTAACCACATACAATGCTGGGTGTGGAGACTCACGCTCACCAGCAATCAATACCACATACCACAGTGCCAGGTGTAGTGGCTCATGCCTGTCATCCCAGCACTCGGGAGGCAGAGATAGGAGGATTGCTGAGTTCGTGGCTTACCTGGACTAACTACATGATGAGCTCAGAGCCAGCCTAAAACCACAAAGCGAGACCCTGTCTCCCAAAAAAAAAAAAAATTTTTTTTTAAATGGATAATTATTTGATGTATATGTGTAACTATCAAGTCTTAAAAGGTCTGTAAAATGTAGGAAGGATAAAATAGTGACTTTAATGCTTCATTTCTTATATGATCTAATCTGTTACCAAGTTGGGTAATCTTTTTTTTTTTTTTCTTTTTGAGACAGGGTCTCGCTTTGTAGTTCAGGCTGGCCCTGAGCTCACTATGGTGCCCAGGCAAGCCGCCACGAACTCAGCAATCCTCCTGTCTCTGCCTCCCCAGTGCTGGGATGACAGGTGTGAGCCACCACGTCCGGCATTGTGGTATGCGGTGTTGATTGTTGGTGGGCGTGTCTCCATGCCCAGCATTATATGTGGTTACCGGGGATCGAACTCAGGACCTTGCGCTTGCGAGGCAGGCGCCGGAATCACTGAGCTAACCCTCTGGCCCCTGGGTAATCTTTTTTAAATGCTTAAAGCCTTAGGACATGTACCCGTTGGGGAGGAAGATGGGCGCTCAGGGCAGAGTGCGGGCCTAGCGTGGGGGCCCTGGTTCCATTTCTCAGTACAGACGTGCGTTGCAGGGCACTGTTGTCCCTGACCATGGTGCTGGAGGGCAGTGTGACGTGGAGAGCTTCGCTAACTCGTGCTCCTGTCGTTGAAGGTATCTCTCTGAGTTCCTTTACGCCTGGCTGATGTCCACGTTGAGCCGTGCTGATGGCTCTCAGATGGCCGAGGAAAGGATAATGGAAGAGCAGCAGAAAGGCCGGAGCAGTAAAAAAACAAAGAAAAAAAAGAAAGGTGCTGGGGACTGTTCTTAACCTTGAGAAGTAACACTGGAGTACATTTTACTTTGGATAGACACAGCGGTACAGAGCTCCTCATTAGTGTCGTGGATGTACTCACTCTATTTAGTTTTCAGCTACCATCCCTTCAGAATTGGAGTTCTGGATTAGTAATAGTAGTGATTTTGGGGCCTTTTGTTTTGTGTGTCAGAGGACCTTAGCTCAAGTATTAGGCACTTGACGCTAGACAGGCAGGCCAGGGAACAAACAGCAGGCGCCTGCCTCCGAGCTCAGTCTGCGCAGTCCCTTGCTTCGGTCTGGAGCTTGCTGTACCCTGGATGAGGGGCGTGACCCACGGAGCTCCTGGTCAGAAGCGTCAGCTGCCGTGGGCATGGCGTAGATACTGCACAGTCCCAGTCATTCACAAACACTGTGTGCTGTGTCCTTAAGATAGATTTAGCTCAGTGGTTCCGTTCTGCCTGGCAAGCTCGAGGTCCCAAATTTGACCCATGGCACCACACAGCACAGTGCCGGGCGTGGTGGCTCACGCCTGTCATCCCAGCACTTGGGAGACAGAGGCAGCAGGATTGCTGAGTTCCAGGCTTGCCTGGGCTACATAGTGAGCACAGGGCCAGCCTGGACTACAAAGCAAGACCCTGTCTCAAAACACACACAAAAAAAGAAAAGATAAATGGGCAGGTTGGATAGGTCAGTAAATAACTCTATTCATGGTTGAGTCTGTAAATTTAGAAAAGTTTAAAATTACTTTATATTTGAATTTTAGAGCATTAGTTATTTTGGAACCAAATCATTTAGCTTTTTCAGCTATATTTCATTATTTCTAGAGTTTGGTCACAAGATAAAATTTAATTGTAGGGGCAAACTAAGGTTTACACTTAGTTTTTAACTTAGACTATTTGAAAGACTTTTGTCCTGAGGTGGTTCCATTTTCTCCGTTCGCAGCCCGCCCGCTGAGCCGGGAGATCACAATGAGCCAAGCGTACCAGAGCATGTGCGCCGGGATGTTTAAGGTCAGTGCTCCGGCGCTCGCTCCCTTTCAGACGCGCCTACGTGACTCGCTGCCGGCTGCCCCTCTGTTCTCCTCCCTGGCTGCAGGGTACCTGGTGTCAGGTCCGGTTGTTCCCGCACGCGCAGTCACCACGGCTGTGTGTCTGACACTGTGCGGCGTGTGTTTCTGGCTGATGAGCAGCAGCACCTTGGGGGGGACATGGGGTTTTGGGGCAGATGAAGAGCGGGCTCCACTGCGAAGGGAGCAAAAGTTGGCATTCCTGGCAGGGACCGAGGCCCACCCTGAGTGGCCCCTGGCAGTCCACAAAGTGATGTGAAGCAGTTTACATTAAGGTGTACAAAGCAAAAGAGGGTATTTGAATCCGTTTGAACAGGCTAGTCTTTCCTCTGAAGCGCTGACCTCAAGGCTTCAAAGCTGTTGCGGAAGCACGAGACATGGGGAAAATGTGCACATCCTGTGCTCTGCTGGAGGCTGGAAATGTTTTGTGTAAAACATACAAATGAAGACCAAGGGCTAGAGATTTAGCTCAGTGGTTCCAGCGCCTGCCTCACAAGCGCAAGATCCTGAGTTGAAGCCCGCTAACCACATACAATGCTGGGCGTGGAGACTCAGGCCCACCAGCCATCAATACCACATACCACAAATGCTGGGCGTGGTGGCTCACACCTGTCATCCCAGCACCCGGGAGGCAGAGGGAGGAGGATTGCTGAGTTGGAGGCTTGCCTGGGCTCCATAGTGAGCTCAGGGCCAGCCTGAACTACAAAGTGAGACCTGCCTCAAAGAAAAAAAAAAAGACCAAGAAGTCAGTTTTTCTCTTGTGTCTGATTGCTGAACCAGAAACTGTCTTAACTATATATACATAGCTGGGTTTTGTTTTCTGTTCTGTTGAGGACTGGTCATGTTTCATGTCGCTGCTCTGTTTCTTCATTTCCCTTCTCTTTAGACCATGGTAGCGTTTGACATGGATGGCAAAGTGCGCAAACCCAAGTTTGAGCTCGACAGTGAGCAGGTCCGATACGAGCACAGGTTTGCTCCCTTCAGCAGTGTGATGACCCCGCCCCCGGTGCACTACCTGCAGTTCAAGGTGGGCCTGCACTTGGAGGTCATTGTATGACCTCCGCTCTTAGCCTTCTTGTGTGTGTGGGGTTCGTTAAAACATGTACTCAGAACGATGAGGACAGGTGATGAATGGTGTGGAAGCCACCTCCCTCAGTGCGAGAGCTCGCGCTTACTTATGTCGTGAGACTATGAGGTGGTATATGAGGAGTGAACATTGGATGTTATGCAGGGTAGTACGGAGGTGTGCTGAGTAATGCCGCAGTAATAATGTGTGGATGGATAGTGTGTTTCTATAAGAACTAAAACTGTTGTAGTTTTTCACATTAAACATATTTTGAATAACGTTCCCCTTTCTTTTCAGGAAATGTCTGACCTCAATAAATACAGCCCACCTCCTCAGTCTCCAGAACTGTACGTGGCAGCTAGTAAGCACTTTCAACAGGCGAAAATGATACTGGAAAATATCCCCAATCCAGATCATGAGGTGAGACTGGGTTCACTAAAATTCTACGTGCAGGTAGCATATCCTACTACTAGATGAAAGCCAGTGGTAACGATGAACTCTGTAGTGATAATAAGTGGAGCCTGTCATGTTTCTGTCAAGGATCTCACATAGTTTTGCCAGTCTTATCTTGTTAAGTACTAATTTCAGAAATAATCTGGCCAGTTATCTCAGGGACATTGTCCACTTGACTGTTGCTTTTAAAGAGTATGGGATACCAAAGTAAGACCGCTCTGTCGGAGCCCTAAGCCTTATTTATCGAGACATAGGTTTTCCACGAATAAGAACTGCCTACAACACGCCTGTGCCACTTGAGGGAGTATATCTTGGTTCCGCTTCCGTGAAAGGGTGGTATGCCTGTCACAGACCACAGATGCTTCAACTCTGCAGGCCACATTTTGGGCTTTATCTTCTAGATCCATCTGCATGTGCAGAAAGTGAGGAAAGCGTGAGTTAGATAGACTCGCTACAGCAAGATTCCTTGTGACCAAAAAAGAGAAACTTCAGTGTCCTCTGCAGATCTGCTGTGTGCATTGTGGTGCATCCTTCAGGGAGGTGCTGTACAGCCCTAGGACAAGGGAGACCTTTCTGTACTGTGGCATAATAGAAGGCCCTTCAGGCCTTAAACATTTAAAAAGTGGAGACCACACAGGCTCTTGTGTGTACTGCCTTTTCAGTATCGGGCACGAGGCAGGCTGTGCAGACCTTTCCTTTTATGAGTGTGCACCTCTGAAAAGGGCCGTGTTGAGTTTGCTCCTTGTGAGAGCTAGATGTCATGCAGTTAGGAAGAGGACACTTTTAAAAACATATCCCACTTGCTCAATGAAGTGGTAATATAGATTTCAAGGAGATACCCATAGTAGATGACATATTCTACTTACTGGAAATTTCATGTATATAAAAGATTTATTGAGCATCTGCTGTATCTCCAGCAGGAAATAGACTGAAATCCTAACCCTTACGAGGGATGAGGAAGAGGCACTGGGGTACAGATAGCAAATATTAGAAGGGTATAATGATACAAAGAAAAATCAAGGGCCGGATATTTTAGCTCAGTGGTTCCAGATCCTGCCTCCCAAGCACAAGGTCTTGAGTTCGTTCCCCAGTAACCACATACAACAATACAGGGCATGGTGACTCCCGCCCAGCAGCAGTCAGTACCACATACCACAAATGCTGGGCTTGGTGGCTCAAGCCTGTCATCCCAACACTCGGGAGGCAGAGGCAGGAGGATTGCTGAGTTCGAGGCTCACCTGGGCTACATAGTGAGCTCAGGGCCAGCCTGAACTACAAAGCAAGACCCTCTCTCAGAAGAGAAAAAAAAAAATCCAGGTTGGGAATACACAGTGCTCCTGGAAGCAGAGTAGGCTTGTTTTGTTTCCTATGGTGCTGTCAGGTGTGGAAGCTGTGACCTTGCACAGAGTGCGCAAGTACTCTATTACTGGCTAAAGCCTAAGCTGTTGACATTTTTAAATATGGCCACTTTTGAGAGACTCCTAGGAGGCAAAGCAGCCCATCCTCCGAAAGTCTGGGGCTTGAGCCTGTAGACAGGTGGATCTGTGTGCAGAAAGACGGGAAGCAGGGGTGGCCCTGGAGCATCTGAGGGTGGGTGTGACCGGAGCCAGGAAGGGGCAGATGCACTGTGGGCAGGTTCACTCCGGCCCAGGGCTGAAAACAGATTGCAGTACAGTGGAAGGTGGATCCGGAGAGCAGTGGTGGGGGAGCAGTGGCAGTAGCAGGAATTCGGAGCGGCTGCTCTGATTTCCAGATCCCGCTGCAGGCCTGTTGGTGGGTTGGCTGGGGATGCTAGAGGAAGCCTCGAAGGGTTCTGGCCTGTGCAGTGGGATAGGTTGATTGACACAGGCGAGGCTGCCAGTGGAGCGGGACTAGGTGGCCAGGCAGGTATGGACATACCCGTGACACCTAGAGGGAGCTGCCCTGAAGGCAGGCGGGTGTGTCTGAGCTGAGGAGCTGGTCCTGAGCTTGTGATGGCAGAGGTGGTCAGGAGGCGGCCGTGGGGACTCCTGGATGACTGGCTGAGAGGAGTCCAGCATCGGGCCACATTGCTGCTCATGTGTTCAGAGGAGCCTTTCAGACAAGTGGTCACACACAGCAGCACAGGAACAGTCTTCAGGAGGCACTGTGCCGCAGGTGTGCGTCTTTGAGGGCGGGGCTGTGCGGTGAGACTCATCGCAGGCAGAGCGGCCGCATTGAGCCTGCTCACACAGCCTGAGACAGCTGAGGCGCGGCCCTTGGCACCTCGGTCTCCACTCGCTGTGCGTGGTCTCCATGGCCCGAACATCACACGCACAGCCCTTGGATACCACTTGGTGGGAAAGGGAGCTGCCTTCTTTCCTGTGGACGAGGACACTGAGGAATGGGCGGGAGGCACAGAGAACCACCGGTCACAGCCAGTCCTGTCTTTCTCCGCACTGCCCTCTGCTGTCTGACCTGAGGGCAGGCTCAGCTGACTGAAGCCGACAGACTTCGTCGGAAAGCCTCGTTATTTTAGTATGTGTGCTGCCGAAGCGAGCACAGCCTCGTTATTTTAAATGCCACCATTTCCATTACGCCAAGTACTTGTTTCTGTCATGTTAAGAAAACTTGACTATGAACTTTCTGTTATGATAATTTAATGTTTATGTTTTAGGTCAATAGAATTTTAAAGGTTGCCAAACCTAATTTTGTGGTTATGAAGTTATTGGCAGGAGGGCACAAAAAGGAGTCCAAAGTAAGTACCTTGTTGGGAAATTATTATAAAATGAACATTTTTTTTAGTGAGGTGCATAATTATAGGAAAAATTAAAATGCTGAATAAAAATCATCCTAAAGATTTAGCAGCAAAAATTAAACTTGCCATTTTACCGTGAGACATGTATTTTGTGACTTAAAATTTCTATCTGCCCCAACTTGGGAAGAAAAATAAAATGTGTAAAAATGAATAAGACAGATTTGAGGTATTCTAGAGTCACCCAACCACAGGAAGATGAATCCTTCCAGAATTAAACCCTCACTTACAGTGGCAGAACAGATGCAAGGAAATACAGGTTTCCTTGGCCGCGTTACATCCTCAGGATACCGGCAGCCTGTTAGCTGGCGAGCAGGCCCTGCCTGGGGAGGCAGCTGGCCACGCAGGCCTGTGCCGAGTCTGCCCTCTTCGTCTGCTCTGTCGTTTGCTCTTGTCTAGCTTCGCGCCTCTCCCGCCCTCCATTACTGACTCTCTGACTCAAATGAAAATTTGCTCTCCCCTGATCTAAGGTCAGCTTTCTTCTATGCTGTGAGTCCATTGTCCTTGGTTAATTGTTCTCTAGAGGAAGGAAACAGGAGGTCAGCATGCTGGGATGACCTTCATAAGCCCAGAAATAAGTTGAATGCTTTTTTCTCCAGGCCAGTTCCTGACGTTTTCTTGACATTAGGTCAACTTTTTATTTTTACTTTTGTTTTTGAGATAGGGCCTTGCTATATGTGTAGTCCAGGTTAGCCTCCATCTCTTGGGGATCCTCCTGCCTCAGCCACAAATGCTTGGGACTATAGGCCTACACCACCACATCCAGCTAAATCAGCTTTTAAATCTTTGCGTTGGCTTAGGAAACTTTAAAATAAAAACAGTGGTTATTCTGTCATGTGATTGCTTGTAGATACACTGATTGACTTCCTGATTTTCTTTACAGGTTCCTCCTGAATTTGATTTCTCTGTTCACAAATATTTTCCTGTTGTGAAACTTGTTTGAGACTGAAAAAGTGACCACAAAGAGGCAGAATCTATGTGATTCCATCCGTCTCAGCACTTGATGTGAAGTGAAATGGATTTCTTGGATGACAACCCATTGTAAAGAACACTTTTTAGTTTGACAGCCTTATACGACATGAATGAAAACTGCTGTTTAAAGTGGTTTATTATGTTCCATGGATGAAACTGGTCTTAATGCATTGATAACATTATATGGTTTTATTACAGATTTAATCATAAATCATTTTTTATGAATGAGTGAAAATAGTGTTTGTAAAGGCTAATAAATTTCTTGACAAAAGCACACTGCTGAGGTGAAAGATGGTACCATTTGAAACACGCCAGGAGCTGAAGGTGTTTGCTCTTCACCATTTTCATAGTGGAGAACTTTCCAAAAAGCTTTTCAGATCATAGGATTTGTTAATCTCACTAAATGAGATTTGGGGAGGTCTCTGAGCTGTATAAAGGAAGCCCAACAGATTTTTTTTAAACCCTTTATAACTTTTGGCACATTTTTAAAGATCGAACATAATGTTTGCAGATGAAATGACATTGAAAAGGTAGGAATGGTTGTAAGTGAAATACATGTTCCTTTTTATTTTGTCTGTGCTCAAACCCATAAAACATACTCGAGTGAGGGCTGTTTGGTGTTCTGCGGCTTTGAAACCCTACCTGCAGTCCACGCCTGACCCCACGAGCAACTCCCCCAGGAGCCCAAGCCCCTGTGCTTTGTCTCCCATCTCTCTCGGAATTTGTCCTGGCAGTTGCCTTAAGTTTTTAGGGCCTTCCATTTTGTCTTACGTAGGGACAGCAGTATTTAAGTCCTAGCGCTTATGCTGGCTTTTGTAGAATGGGCTGAGAGGAGGACTGAGTCTTTTGGTTTATGATAAGGGTTCTAAGCTTTAAGTATCTTAACTCTGATTTTGTGCTTTTGTTTTGTCTTTGATACGGTTCCAGCCTATATATGCTAAGCAAGTGTTAGCTCCTTGAAATGTCGAAAACATGGTGTTGAAACTTCTTCTGGAAAACACTTTGAAGCAGCTAACCTGACCGCCTGCCACAGTCCATGCCGTAATGCGGGCTTCCCTTCCGGAGTGCTCACTCGGGCCTTAACCGGCAGGAGAGCACAAACAGCTAAAACTTTATAGAGCTCAGCAGTCTTTGAACTAGGAAAACTTGAAAAGGAAATGGTATTCTTGAAATGTTTGAAAAATAGCAAAGGAGTAAGAGGAAACAGACAATAGAAGAAAGAAAGAATCCAAAGTGGAGAGAATCTAAAAAGAACACTGACATTGAGAGCCTGAAGGAGGTTAATAAGTTTCATCCCAGGGGCCAAGAAAGAGGTGTGAAGTATCCCCCTTTCAGGACAGAGAACCAGCAGCCGAACGGGCCACCTGTACCCGTGGTGCAGCTGCTCTGTCTGGTCGATCGGCTGCTGTCCGTGAGGACTACTCAGCAGTAGTTTGGTAATTAACATCTGTATTATTTTTTGAAGTGAGTCTTCTTAAAAGGTCTTTATCAAGTAAAAATCAGATTTATTAGTGTATGTTATTGATGGACTCGGGTTTTCTTGTAAGTAGCCTTTCAAGAGCTGTGTTTCTTACAAGCAGGTTTGTAATCAGATAGACACAATGATACATCAGTTGTTGAACGGCTCCAAGCTTGAACTTTCCCCTACTCAAACAGCAAAGTTCAAAACATCTCAGTGTCCGTGACTTTGTTGATAGATGGAAAATCCAACTTGAAAAGAACCTGTACAGGCCAAGAGGGTCACTCATGGCGCCATTCTGCTGGTGATGCTTCAGTCTGAGCATTGTGGTCACTAGTGCATTAAAACGTGTGTCATTGTGCTGCTGGGTGTGTGTATACACACACGCTTTATATGCATAAAAAAAGCCCGTGACAATTATAAAATTTATAAAGTTGTAGAAAAATTTGTAAGTGTAATTTTGGGATGTTAGACCAATTATTTGGTTTTCCTTGCAGTTCTCAAACTTTTCCGTGTTTGAACATGAATTTGGAGTGAACTGAGTTCAACAAAGGTGTTTGCATCTTTAGAACATTTTAGAACATCTGCCACTTTAGGTCCTAAGAGAAAGGATACTTTGTTCCTCCACAGAGCTTCTAATCTTAGAAAGGATGCAGAAAAACAAGTAACCTATTTAAAATGCAACACAGTGTGCTGGTTGCCATAGTCTAGATCAGCGGTGGAAACCCTATGGACAGGTGTTGTTCTTTTAAGACAAGATGGTGTGAGTTATTTTTTGTGAACTAAAATCTGGGTCATTGCAGTGCTGGCACTTGGCACTAAGTACGTGGTCTTGGTTTGTGGCTTGGGCACTTGTCCCCAGAGGTTCGCCATGACCGTCCGGATCATGAAAGTCCCCCACAGGCCTGTGTGTTCCAAGGCGTTGTCCACAGCAGGTGGTGCTGTGGGAGGGAGGGGCAAGTTGGGTCCTGGGAGATGTACTCTTGGGACGTGGGGTCCTCACCCCTCTCCTGTCATTTTGCTTTCTGGCTGCCCTGAGGTGAACAGGCCTGCTCCACCTCACGCTCCTGCTGAGGGCAGCTCAAAACCAAGGGCGCACCAGCTCCGTAGTGTCCTCGAAACTGAGCCAGAATTGACAGGTAAGTCGCTGCAGTAACAGAAAGCTAGTGTGTGCGTATAGGAGAGTCACTTCCTACTGAACATCACGGAGAAGTCGCCACCCTGCCGAGCCCGGTGAGGTGAAGAGGCGTTTGCACAGGGTGGGCCCCACCGGCTGCGCTGTGCCCTTGGTGGCTACTGCTGAAGGCTTCCGTGCGTGTGGGGAAGCAATGGGGTGTTGTCTGCTTGCCCGAGGTTGGCTCAGCCCTGGGCAAGTGGGGCGGGGGAGGGGGAGCGAGGGGACGCACGCGTGGGGGTTCTCGAAGTTCAGCCACAGGAAGTGCCCGGGGCTAGGTGGTTCTGTCGGGTAGGAATCTGACGATTCAGGGTTTTTTCTGGCTTTGGCAACCAAATAGGGTGCTATGTGCTTGTGTAGGGCTGAAGGGTCGTTTTGACCGTGCGCTTAGGCCTGCAGCAGGAGCAAAGAGGAGGAGCCAGGAAGAGTCAGCTCTAGGACAGAGATGAGCGAGGGGCTTGGTGGCCACAGACGTGGACTTATGAAGCCTTTGTCTGGGGTTGCGTTTGCGCGGAAGTGGTGCCAAGGCCCTGGCAGGAGCCCAGGAGGTAAGCCTGGGAGCTGACGGGCGGGCCAGAGCGCCATCGCTGAAGTGCGTGTCACGTCCGCTTCTGCTTTTCCTTGACAGTTCTCTGGCCAAGACGACAGCCCGCGCAGAGCGCCCTCCAGGTCCAGGCGAGGCCTTCGCCTCCGCTCTCCTGGCTGCTGCTCAGCACGGCAAGAGCCCTCAGGAGACTCGGAGGAAGACGAGCACGGTGCCTCGACAGAAGGGCCCACGGACTGGCACGTAAGCCTGCCGGCGGCAGTGGGCCTTGAAGGCCTGGGACGGCGGCTGGGAAGCCCCATGAAACTGAGCGCAGTGGAGACAGGACGCACGGGAGCCCCAGAGGAGCGGCTATGGTTGGTTATAAAAGACCCTGATGCCAACCTGACAGCTTTTTAGGGGGGAACTGGCCCACCGAGGGCACTTGGGTCTGCCGCCCTCTGCTTTCCAAGCTGCAGCCTCACTGTCTCCTGTCGCTCCTGAAGCTCTTGTGGCTGCTTTGCTGACATCCTTCAAGTCTCAGCCAATGTGCCACATCCCAGGGAAGGCTCCTTCCTAAAAGTACACCAAACTGTCTTCTGAGCTGTACTGTAAACCTGAGCAAAGGGATTTAACATCTTGCTAGGACTTGATCCAGCGTGACTTGGCTCCTAATATCCGCTCACTTGAGGAGGGCCCTGTGGGTGTTTTTCACCATGTGAACAGCTCCATGGCAGGGAGTTATGCCAGGTGGGAGTGTAACGAAGTCCTGAGGAGCTCCGGACCCAGGGAAGGGGTGACGCCATGCTAAGAGCAAGGTCTAGAGAAGTAGAACCTGAGGAGAATTGGTCAGTTTGTCCGAGATGTGTAATGGGCCTCTAAACTCAGGCTGATGCACGAGAGCGCGAGCGAGAGCTAGTTCTGACCGGTCGTCACTGCAGGGCACTCACTGTAGTCCTCGGCAGTCTCCACTTAGAAAGGGTCTGCTCTTGGCAGACGATGTAAGGTCGTTAACTCAGCCACTTGAAACTAAATGCCATACTGCACTTCTAAAGTTCAAACCTCGCGTACATTCTACGAAAGTGTGGTAATCATAGCAAAAAGATGCTCTTTATACAAGAAAATGTGGCTGAAGCCTGGGATAAGCGCCTAGGATTAAGCCTTCCGATACTTAGATGTTAAGCTGATAAGCACCAGTTTGAGGTGAATCGTAATGTTTGAGGGGAATGTTTTCTGGCTGGGAAGGCCGGGCGGCAGGAAAGTGTTTGCCTAGCATGTGAGAGACCTTGACACGGGCCCACCCCTCCCCCACCCAGTTGCCCCCAGGTGAGTGTTTTCTTTCTGAGTCAGACAAAAGGCAACATCGTCCAGCATCCTGGAGACCCACTACTATCCGTTCACTATCTTTGAAAGACAAGGTAGTAATACTCGAGCTTACATCAGAACTCTTTCCAAGACTCCAGTTAACTCCTTAAAGGCTAAGTAGAAGGCAGCATAGCTAAATTTTATTTACAGTGATATCCTATTTTATCCCCAAAAATATTTAAGGCAGACCACAATTTCCACAGTGTGACAAATGACTCTTTTTAGGCATCTAATAGGGTATGGGGGGGAAACAGCTAAAAACCTGTGAAAGTTTTAAAAATTAAATCAATTGAATACTTTATTCTCAGCAACTTTATGCACAAAAACGTGAAGTGAAAACAGAAAGCAAGAGAATTCCTGTCAGCCCTAGCCCAGGATACAAAAGAAGAGCAGAGAACACAGACAAAAATCTGCCTAGATAGTTTCTCAGCTGCCTTTTTGGGGTGGACAAGTAACATCTTGGGCTGGATGAAAAGATGACTGTGCGAGCATTAGCGGTAGAGACTGTCCCAGAGCGAACCATGGGCCGGTCAGCGCCCGCCCTGCCGGGAGCCCAGCCACGCAGCAGCACGCTGGGGCCTCGGCGCCCGCCCTGCCGGGAGCCCAGCCACACAGCAGCACGCTGGGGCCTCTGGGAATGAGGCCCGGAGCCCTGGCCCAGTCGTGCTCTGCCCTCCGGCCCCACAGCACCTGGCTGGAGCGTCAGCGTGACCCACAGGCATCAGAGCCTGTTCAGAGCAATACTGAGAGCCCAGTCAGACAGCGTCATCACTGAGCAAGGTGAAACAGCCACTTTCACGACTGCCCTAACTACAGAGACACAGCACTTCTTTTGCCTTTCTAGAAGTTGCCATTTTATAACACTTCTGCATGAAGCCACGTTCTTCTTTGCCCTGAGGGTCAGGTGGCGAGACCTGTCCTTAGCCGTGACTGGCTGGGCTCTGCAGTGGGCCCTGTCGTCAGAAGTCTACGTCAGCTGTTGCTCTCCTTGGACATGTGCTTAGAGGAGGTGTTGCTTTGCCCACACGCGAAAGGTAAGCAAAGTGAGGACAGACCATGAAGGTTCAAAGTGTGCATCAGGAGTGTCTCTCGCACATTAAGAGTGACAAAGCTCACAGCACAAGCAGCCCTTCTGACTCTCACCAACCAGTTCTGTCTCGGACTTGTTCAAACTCTGCTGCCGGCGTCTGTGTTGCCGGTCACGCTCCAGCTGGGGTGGGGCACGGAGCAGCAGCAGGCACAGCCTGACCAGCGTCTCACACAGCCCATCTCCCTGGCGGCCCGACTTCCACAGGCTGCTTTTTGCTTTTTATTTTTTTAAACACAAAGGTAGCTTCTAGAAGAAAGGGGCTCCGCTGCCACCATACTGGAAGGACTTGTTTTCTATTTGTGACCCCATGAAATACCTATTACCCAAAAGGCTTGAAAAATGCTGATGTCCCACTAGACGAAAGGACCCCCGAAATCCTGTCCCAGTTTTCGTACATAAAGTACATACTGAACTCCAGTCATCTTTAGATGTACGTTTCCCTGGTACATTTCACAGCTCTTGACATGGTCACTCAAGAATAGTTTCTTCAGTCCTGACACGAAGTGCATGACACCAGTTTTGACTCACAGCGTATGATTCAGCTTTTCGTGCTGATCAAGTAAGTTTATGATGTCTCTCTTCTCTGCATTAAAAACTAAAAAGGGAAAAAAAAAAAAAGCGTATCATATTCCAGTATTAAATACTTTGAGAAACTGCCCAGGGAGGTCCCATTTCTCCTTCATTTCTGGAAATGGTCATGAGAAGGACTGTTAGCCACGGCAACATGAATTCAGCACTACACAGCCTCCAGCGTACACAGAGCAAAACCCAGGCAGCGCCGGACCCGGCCCTGGCGAGCTGTGGTCCTTGTGCACACTAGCAGTGCGGGCTACGTCCTGCTCCGTGCCGGCCCCAGCGCTGCAGCCCGTGACTTCCTCTGCCCTGACACAGAGCTCGTGAAAGACAGGTCACAAATAAAAACTAAGAGTAGTCCAGCCACTGCCTGGCAAAAGTTAAGGATGGAGTTAAATGACTGTCATGGCTGAGCTGATAGTGTCTTCAACCAACTGGGATTCGCTCTCACCCCACTTCGCTGCAGCAGTCAGGTCTTACACTTAATAATGCTGAAGCTGCGGGTTCAGGACACCTCCTCATCTTAGAAGTGTGTCTTAGAGAGCTGACTTTGAAAGGGCTTTTCTTTATTTCACCTGCCTCCCTTTAAAGCTCTGTACAGGTCAGATCCTTGGAAGGGAACCTGGGGGTGGGGTTGAAAGGTCAAGTATTCAGGCCAGCTGTGTTGGCACGTGCCTATAAACTTAGCACCGGGTAGGCTGAGGCACAAGGATCGCCCTAAGTTTGAGGGCAGCCTGGACTACACAGGAAGACCCTGTGTCTGAAGGATGGGGGCTTCTCTGTAAAGCCCAGCATGTAGCAGGCTGCATTACAGATTCTTCTGTGAGGCTGAAGACAGATCTGCTGCTAGATGAGAAGGGTAAAGAGATGGGCGGAGCTGGTGATGCACAAGGAACACGGCAGAGATGCTCAGGCTTCTTGCTACTGTGTTAACCTTTGCCTTGAAAGAAGCAGTGGTGGAGTCATAACAGTTTAACAACCCCAACTAGGACTTCTGTTTCTAGAAACCAAACAACTGTGACCCCGGATAAGGACATTTTCAGGAACATGCTGCTGAATCAGACAATTGCAGGATGAGAGACCACACAACACAGTGACCACTGAAACGATCAGGCACTGACAAAGGGGGAGTGGTAAGTACAGGGCAGCTCCAGACTGCCGCGCGTGGGGAGGTGTGATGCCGTGCACGGCCCGGACCCAGGAGCAAATCCCAATAAAGGCGGGACACTGGACAGCTGGTCGTCAGCAGAGGAACCAGCATAAGGGTGTATGGAAACTAATCATTTCACAAAAGTCTTAACCCTTTGAAAATGAAGACAGAATTAACATTAAGGTGTGTGCACTGCTTATACAGTAATAAAAGCCATCAGCTCCTGCAGGGAATCATTAAGCCTCGAAGCCAGCCCGGACCCTGAGGATTTCTGCGAGGAAATGCAGAAAAAGTCTAGAGAGAAGGATCAAAGCAGGAGATAATCAGAGTTCGGGAGGGCTCACGCCAGACATGGTGGTGCTGGGCGGCCACGGCAAGAGGGTCACAGGTCTATGGGCCACGTAGCAAGACAGTCCGAAAACCAGGGAAGGGCTGGGGATGTAGCTTTAGTGAGCACCTCAAGTTCAGTCCTGAGAACCAAAAGGTTCATCTTCAGAGATGCCAGCCTCGCCAGGTCGGACGGAGGCAGACGATCAAGGGGAGACCCAGCTGTCGTGCTGGAAAATGTCTACATGATACGGAAAGCAAATTCTCCCTGTGACATCGGGGCTTCTCGGCTCACCTGCCGCGACTCCCGCTGCTCTCAAAAGCTCAACAAAACATTATCTCCCTGGAGGGCCTACTTAGGTATCACTACTGTTAACTGACCAGGGTGAAGGACCAAGAAGGAGAGGCAAAGCCCCGCCCGCTGCCGCTGGTGACCTTACCGGCCAAGTTTCTGTCACC
The DNA here is from genome assembly GCA_004025085.1 of Thryonomys swinderianus. Taxonomy (NCBI): domain Eukaryota; kingdom Metazoa; phylum Chordata; class Mammalia; order Rodentia; family Thryonomyidae; genus Thryonomys; species Thryonomys swinderianus. The sequence continues at coordinate 152,555 of PVIC010000098.1, read as the reverse complement.
CCCAGCAAGGGCTGCCTGCTTGTCTCTTTCAGATTCCGCCTCATTTTCATCCCCGTTGTAGTCATCCTCTCCGGGCTTCGGATGGTTTCCTCCTGCAAGTCACACAAACGGTGTGTGGGCGCCAGACCCTGGGTAGCGACCCCCGCCACAGTCAGATCTTGTAGTGAGCCCTGTACTTCCACTGGGTACAGCTCAAGGGGGGTGGTGCCTGCCTGCTGCACACGAGGCCCTGACCAATCTTTGGCCACTGCCCCGCTCCGAGAGAGGCACTGGGTGCCCTGGGTCCCATCTGTAACCCCATGGGGGGGGTCACGACCCCGAAGGAGCCAGCCTAGGGTGAAAGAGCAGCTACCAAATGACAGCACCTCCTTAAAACGACTCGCTCACTGCTCAGGGACACAGAGTCGCTCCTGTAAGCAGAAGGACAAACTGCTGTGAGGAACTGACCGTTCGGCACTGCTTCCATCCCCCCCGGAGGGCAGCCAGAAAAAGAGGCGTGACAAAATGCACTCACGTGGTCCCCTCCAAGGCTCACACATGTGTGCACAGGAAGGTGCACAGACACTTGTAAGGCCAAAGGAGGGGCTGGAAACTGCAGGCCCAGCTCTTTGCACTTCCATACCTGCACCCCAGAATATTTTGTTGATCCCCAGCTTTACTCACTTCTTTAAAAGAAAAAACCCAAAAGCTAGATTCACGTGTCACTCTTCCTCACTGCCCTAGTACGTACTCAGTCACCCTCTGTGTCTGCCACTCACCCCACTTACCAGACACCACCTGTGAGAGGGCACAGACGACACGTGTGGTAGGAGCCTGCCTGTCCCCATCATCCAGCTTCCTGTCAGCGTGGTTTCTGAAACCCCAAGTGCCACCGTGTGCCCTGCCCTTCCTGTCTGCACCCCAATATGGACAGCGACAGACAGCCCCGGCAGAAGCACTGTCTGCTGAAGCCAGACGACCCTCAGCAGCTCTAGCAAGGGCCCTCACCTGCCCCGGCCACCGCCTGCTCCAGGTCTCCACGGTCAACAAGCTGGTCCCGCTCAGGTTCCGCCTCCTGGTTTCCCAGGCTCTCCGGCACCGCAGCTGGCACCTGTGCGTCGTGGGCAAGGCCACCGGCTCCCCCGAGGCCTCGGCCGCCCGGCTCCTGCGGCAGCCCCCCGCTGTCTCTCCCAGCCGCCTCCTCGCCCGGCCCCTGGATCTCGTTGGTGTCCTCTGCACACAGATAGGTCATCATGAGCCACCACCTGGTCACTCTGATCAGAACAAACAGCAGCTGCCCTCTCGTTGCCAGGGTGTTTCCGAGGAGCGGGGCAGAGCTGCGCTGCGCAGGGCCAATTGGCCGCTCGTGTGTGGCAGCTCAGTCTCACGGTGAGGAAGAGCAGCTGCGCAAGGCAGCCCAGCTCGTGCTACAGGGCCACGCAGGACTCATGCCCGTGTTCCCCTGGCAGCGGGGCCTCGGCCGCTTCCACCTCCATCCCCAAACCCCGTAGTCCCAGTGTCAGAAGGGAAGGGCACCCCAATCCCAGGGCCTGCTAAGACACCACCCCTTCGTCCCGCAGCCATGTTCCACACTGAGTGGAGCGTGTGTGTGTGGCCAGCAGCAGCTGTTGCTACTTGCTGAGGACGAGCATGGCTCTGGAGACCCTGCTAACCTCTTACCTTGTCCTTTGAAATCCAGAACTGCGTCAGCACGAGGGGCTGCTGTCTGGGACTTGCCCTTGCTGGACACGGTTCCCTTAGCTTGTGGCACCAGCGCCTGGGGCAAGCCTGCACCCTGCAGTCTGGGCTGGGACTCGCTGGGAGCCTGGAGTTGACACAGGAGCACAGGATACATGAGGCCTGCACGCGGTGCCCCAAACCACCACTCCTTACAGGGGGACAGCAGTGGCCCAAACATGCCAGGGTCCCCCCTGCTGGTACCATCAGGTGGCCTGAGTCAGAAGGCACAGCCTCCCAGGAAGAGCTGACTACACAGATAACCAAGCAGAAAGCGGAGCAGTGTGAAGAACACAGTAAAGCAACCAGACCAAACTCACCCCTTGAGGACACATAATGGCAAGAGAACACTCCATATTCTTTGCAAGGGCATGGGGAATGCTCCCGGGCAGGGCTGACCACCAAGCACACCCTGGTGCATACACAGGGCGGAAGTCACACAGGGTACGTTCTCCCACCACAGGCAAAGACCTGTAAACGGTAACTGAGAACTGTACACTCCTGAATAACTAGCAGATCAAGCAAACCACAGAGCAGATCGGGAAAGCACAAGAAATGGAAACAACACACTAAAACCTGGGAGGGGTCGGTGCCACACACTTGCAATCCTAGCACTCAGGAGGCTGAGGCACAAGGAACTTAAGCTCAAGCCTAGCCTGGGTAATGTAGTGCCTCAGTGAAGTCCTATTTCAAAATAAAAATATAAGGTGGGCTACAGCTGTAGGTCACAGTGAAAGCTTTGGGTTCAGTCCTCTTCTGGCTTATACCTAGCTGTCTCCTCACAGTGTCATAGGAGCATCAGTGGGGCTTCTCAGGCAGCTGCGTCAGCGTGCGTGCTCTGTGCGTGCACTATGAACTGTGTCTCTTCGATGCCCTTCCGCGTGCTGCTCTGCCCTGGAACCGGCCAACGAGGGGCTGAGACCTCCGTCAGCCTTTCCTTCTCTACTTCTGGGAGTCAGCTATTTTTACTCAGCAAGAAGAAAGTAACTAGGTCATATTTTGGTACCAGAGAGGTGGGGTCGCTGCTGTGATGGCTCAAGAGCCTTTGAAGCTGGCCGGTGGGAGAATGAGGGAAGGTTGGAGTAACAGCAGCCTGGGTTCTACCAGGGTTCTTCAGCCAGATCTGTGCTGACAATCGAGAGCAAAAAGGGTAGCAAAATGCTGTATTACCGCGTGAGTCTGGCCGCAAAGGAGGCCCAGGAGAAGGTGTGGACTGCAGAGAGTGACAGCAGTGATGCCTCCTGGGTGACAGGAGAAAGGAACAAGCACCTCACATGTCTGTGAAGGGCAGAGTGCTACCTGCAGCGCTGCAGGCGGGACTGAGGGCTGATGCTGACGGAATCGTTGCTGGTACACACCAGGCTTGGGAGGTTTCTGCAGCAAACTGCATAGGCTGTTGGATGCCAGACTATGTGTTACACTTTGGGAAAAAGTCTGCTAGAATTCGCTTGTGTCCAGTGACTGCCTGAGACTAAGAGCAGCGGAATAGTCCTGTAGAAGAAATTTCAAGAGAGTCTAACACTGAGGCAGTAGCACAGCTACTGTTGGGGACTACAAAGGTAGAGCAGGGGGGACCTGGGCTGCTGAGAAGGAGCAGGACAAAGGAAAAGATGGCCTGAGGACATCACCAGAACAAGCAGGACTCCACCTTTTGCAGCTTCAAAATGGTAAAAGACTTTCCTTTGAGAAGAGAGCCCCAGAGCATCATGTGCTAGAATGGCAGTAGCCCAGGAAGTTGTTCCTGGGGATCTGATTTACAGGGACTTGACTCCTACAGCCAAGAGAGAAGGAAGCTGGGCCACCGCTGCAGCTGGCAGCAGCACTTAGCCTCACGCACATGGTGCTGGTTTTAGGCACATACCAGCAAGAGTGGTGGGGTTGGGAAGACTTCCACCTAGATTCCAGAAGAAAGCCAAGAAAGCCAGGCAGTGTGCCCTGAGGGCAGTGTGTGCGGATCTGAGCGTCAAGCAGAAGCTGTAGTGGAAAAGCCAGGGGATCATCCAAGGAAAACTGTAAGGACAGAGAGAGCAGCTATGGGGCGCTACAGCTACTGCCACGAGCCGCAAAGACGGAGACACTCAAACCCTTTGGACTGCACAACTCGCCACAGATTGCTGCAGATGCTAGATGTGGAACTACAGGATTTAATGTTTGCCCTGTTGGATTTTGGTGTTGCTTTGGTCCCATTCCATTGTATCCCTTTTTTTGTACCTTTTGGAAAGACAATGTTTATCTTGTGCCATTAAATATTGGAAGTGTTAAACTTCCTTTTCATTTTGTACAGGGGGTTGTAGCTCAGAGTTTATCTTAAATCTCAGAGTAGACTTTGGACTTGGATTTTTCAGCAATGCTAAAACTATTAGGACATTGGTAACTCTTAAAGATGAATTAAGGTGTACCCCCAAAGCCTCAAGTGATCCCAGGTAGGACTTTTCAGAGGTGGTTGGATCTACTATGTGTGCTGCTGGGATCAAGGATATGATACTGGGATTCACAGTGTAATGGTAGGATTAAGGTGGGTCCTCCCTGGGGGTGAGTGCCAGCTTCCCTGAGGGTAGAGAGCATGGATAAGATACAAGAGACAGAAAGAGGGCCACTGATGCTTGCTGCTTTGCTTCTTCATTACTATGCTTCTTTCTGCCTACCATATACTGTTTCTCCTCTGCTGGTGCCCTGTGTCATGCCATTCTGCCTTGTAGCCAGCCAACTAAGAAGTAAAACATCTATGAAATGTAACTAAATAAACGTTTTGTCCTTTAAGTTTGGGTGTTGGGTATTTTGCCTGAGCAGTGAGGAAAAGTAAGATACATCCCAGTGCCAAAAGAAAAAAGCAATAGTGCTCATACCATTTGTTTACATATGCTTATGGATATACCATGTATCTATTTGGCCTGTTTATCTGTAAATGAAATGAATGGCAGCAACATGCGTCATCTGAGCTGGAGAAAGACTTACTCCATTGTTATAAAGCCTTACATGATCCATTAAGTGCTAGAGTGTTACAGGAAAGTAGGCATAAATAGTTGTCAGATTATTGCAAACTCTAGGGTCACCATTTAAAAAGTAAAAGAATGTATTACTGCTATGACAAGAAGGAAAGAGAAAACTGGAATCATATGTACTCTGTTAAAAGGTACAAAGGAGTGGGTGTGGTGGCTCAGGCCTGTCATCCCAGCACTTGGGAAGTAGAGGCAGTAGAATTGCTGAGTTTGAGGCTTGCCTGAGCTACGTAATGAGCTCAGGGCCAGCCTGAACTACAAAGGGAAACCCTGCCTCAAAAAAAAAAAAAAAAAAAGGTTCTAGAGTATTCCTCAAATTGATCTACACATCCAGCCTAATCTCTGTCAGCATCCTGTCTATTTTATTGATGACAAACCAGTCCTAAAATTCATGTGGAAAGTTAAAGAATACAGAAGGGTGAAAACAATCTTAGAAATGAATAACAAAACTGAAGGACTCATTTCCTGAATTCAGTGCTCACTATGATGCTATTGTAATCAAGACAGTATGGTATTGACATAATAAACAGAATGGATTAGAGCTGAGCATCCAAAAAGATGCCCTCATACTTACCATAAACTGAATTTTTACAAAGACACCAGGATAATTCAATTAGAAAAAGGACACTGTTGCATTTTGTTCTTCAACAAATGGTAGAGACAATTGATACCTACATAGAAATCACTGTCATTGGAGCCCTACTCACACCATGTAGAGAAGTAATGCAAAATGGATCATGTATATACCATCAACAGTCAAAGCAACCCACATATGGAAAACATATTTGCAAATCATATACCCAATATCACAAATCTTTTTATACTCAGGCTATACGACCAACTTAATAAAAATAATTTGATTAAAAAATGAGCAAAGTCTGAACAGTTATTTTTCCAAAGACTGATCGACAAGATGCTCAGTTCACTAGTTATTAGGGAATGGAAATCCAACCCCACAACTACTAGGAGGGCACAAGAGACAAGAGCAGTGGCAACAAGGATGGAAAGAAAATGAACCAATGTTGCTGGCACACGTGTAAAACGGCCCCCAGGGAGCACATCTGGCAGCGCTCAGGTGAGACTCATACGACCCAGCAATTCCACTCCTAGGGAGTAATCTTGACAAATAAAAATACATGCCCAGAGAAAAACAATGTTCAAAGTAGCCTGATCATGAGTCAGAGTAAAGACCCAAATATCTGTCCACTGACTGTAAATAAAATACAGCTATCAAACACAGTGGAAAATTATTCACCTGTAAATGGAAAAAACTGGTGAAACAGGCAGGAGTATGGACGAACCCTAACCCTAAAGGCATCACACCAAGGAGAAGGACCCACCTCCCAAAGGCCAGATATATACCGCGTGATGCCATACAGATAAGGCAAACAGCTGTCACAGAAGGGACACTGGTAGCTGTCTATGCTGCAAGAAATGACAGCAAAGTACTCCAGAACTGTCACATCAATGACTGCAAAGCATAAATACACCAGGTACCACTGGCCTGTGAACTTTATATGAGCTAAGCTTATAAATGTGATTACGCCTCAGCCAAGCTGCTGTCTCATTGAAAACGGAAGCGCTCCAGGAAGCCTGTGAGCTGCGGCGTCCCAGCCACGGTGGGCGGGAGGGAGGCTCAGCAGTCAGCCGTCAGCTGCCACAGCCCCTCACTTGCCACAGGCCTCGGCCCTTCAGAGCAGGACCAGCAGCGCCGGCCCCAGCTGGCCGTGCATGGGGAAGGAGCCACTGCCAGGCAGGGCTGGGCCTGGGCCCAGGGGCCTCACACCCGACGGGCCTGGCACCCTGGGACCGGGCTCCGCTGCACCTCAAGAAACCAAGCCCTGAGGAAGGCAGGGACAAAACAAACAGCCTGCGTAGAAGGGAACGAATGCCCGAGGGGAGGCCAGCCGCCCTCCTAGATGGCTGGCAGGGAGCCCCACGCTACCTGTGGACGCCGGTCGTCTGGCCCGCTGGGACCTCGGGAGGCGGCAGCCTCGCCTCCCCTCCGGGTGACCTCCTCCACACGCTCCTCACACTGGTCCCTTGTCTCCTTCATCTGGTTGATACACTGGTTCCTTGGGGACAGGAGGAAAAGGAATGTGAGACCGACTTCACATAAGAACAGCCACTTTGTTAAAAACCTCCACTCGTGTCCTGGAGCCTCCCTGTGAACCAGAACTTGGGTCCTTGGGAACTGCCACCCGGCCGAGGCGCACAGCGCAGACTGGATGTTTTACCCGCTTCAGTTGCAACTCGCTTCTGCACTTTAACAACAGAACGATCTCATCACTTTTGCATAGAAACCTCTTGGTAACAGGTGGGGAGTTTGAACAGGTGCCTTTGAACACTGCGTGTTAGTCTAAGTGGGCGGCGTCTTCCGCATGGAAGGACGGCCCCGTGCTGAGTAATAAAGCTCTTGTGTCCTGAGGGGCTGGCTCCGGGGGACACGGTCACCACACTGGAGGCCCCAGCGAGATCTCACAGATGACTGTGGGAGCCATACCGCCGCGCGCGCCGTCTGCTAAGCCTGACTGCGGGGAAGGCCCACCCGAGGGGTTTTGGGGCCCCAGGTCCGGTGACCACAGACGGAGGTGTGTGGGCTTTGGTTCTGCCACCAGGAGCTTTATCGGGGAAAAGCCTCTAGAGGGGAAGACCTTGTGCTCTTTGGGTCGCATCAGGGTGGACAAGAGGTTGGACACGACATAACACTCCTGTGTCCAGGGGGTTCACTGCAACAGCATGAGTCACCCACTGGTTAGAGTGACGCTGGGGTTCGAGTCCCGCTTGTGGTCACTCAGGTAACACTTGTCCGACGCCATGTTTGCCTTGTCTGTCTTGCGTTCAGTGCTATCTTTGTCTCTGGTAAAAGGCCTGGTTCGCTGGGACGGAGCCAGGCGTGGAGTGTGGCTGCCGCACGGGCCACTTCTCTCCCCACAGGTCCTCTAAGCCTTCTGCCTCCCCCAGGGAAGCTCAGCGGGGCAAGATCTGTGTCACTCTCTAAATCTCTCTCCCTAGTCTGTTTTGCTGTAAGAAAGCTCGCGTTCTCCAGGAGGCCACGGGGGCGGCTCCGAGTGCTGGGAGAGAAACTTCTGCTGCTGATGCCCACTGCAGAGAAGCAGCACCTGCTGCTGGCGCAGAGAAGGAGCGCCTGCCACCTGCTGTACCGCCGCTCAGCCCCGGCTCTGAGCCGAGGGCGGGCACTGTTTAAAGGCCTCCTGCCCACAACCCACCCAACTGGGACCCAAATGTCAACCACGGTAAGAGGGAACCAAACACATACTGCCAGGGAAAGACTCTGACAGGTGAGTTAAAGGTTCAGTTACAGTTCAACAACAACAACAACAAGAGTCTCCCAGAGCGTTCTTGGAGAGGCTTTCAAACACCTACTTGGTCACATTGACCTAAAAGCTCCAAGAACCTGGCTGCTGTAAATTTGGCTTTTTGTTTTCCAGTCCGACCCAGATTTTTTTTTTTTTGAGACAGGGTCTCACTTTGTAGTTCAGGCTGGCCTTGAGCCCACTATGTAGCCCAGGCAAGCCTTGAACTCAGCAATCGTCCTGCCTCTGCCTCCCCAGTGTTGGGATGACAGGCGTGAGCCACCACACCCAGCTGACCCAGATATTTTTAAAAAAGAGCTAAAGTTTCAGGGAAAGAACAGGTCTGAGTTCTTGGGGTTAGCTCAAAAAGTGTTTAAGAATAAACAAATGCTTTTTTAAAAAAAGCTGTTGCCAAGAAAACTTAAAAACTGGACTTAACTATTGATGCCTTGGAAAAGACACAGCCTGGGAGCTCAAAAAGGTAACGAGAAGTGGCCCCTGAGATGCTGGCCGCGTACAGTACACACAGTGGCGCCAAGCTGGGCACCGCCTTGGAAGAACACCAGCGCTGCTGGGTGCCAGAGGGTGCACCAGGCCTGCACACTGGGTGCCATGGGGGACATGCTAGCTGCGCCAAGCACCACACTATGCCTGCTCAAGCGAAGTGGAGCACAGAAATAGAGGACGCCTAAGCACCCAGGCCGCCGTGCCCACCCCAGGTCCTGCCGAGCTGCTGGGGCTGCGCTCGTGGCTGTGCTGACATCGATGCCTCGTCCATCACCAACTGCTGCTCTGGCGACTAGAACCAGGTATGCAGGAACTAAAAAGTTTTTCCTGGGCCAGAGGGTTAGCTCTGTGGTTCCGGCGCCTGCCTCGCAAGCGCAAGGTCCTGAGTTCGATCCCGGTAACCACATACAATGCTGGGCGTGGAGACTCACGCCTACCAGCCATCAATACCACATACCACAGTGTCGGGCGTGGTGGCTCATGCCTGTCATCCCAGCACTTGGGAGGCAGAGGCAGGAGGATTGCTGAGTTTGGGGCTTGCCTGGGCACCACAGTGAGCTCAGGGCCATACTGAACTACAAAGCGAGACTGTCTCAAAAAAAAAAAAAAAAAAAGTTTTTCCCATCCCAAGTTTACCAGCTAAATCCGTCCTTCCTGAGCTGACAGTGCTTGACTAAAAACATGTGGTCAGTGCTGTGGACAAGACTTTGGTGCACAGGTCGTGTAAGCCTTCCTGTAATGCTGAGTTTATTGTTCCCTAAAAGTATGTATCAGTTATACATACTGAAGCCTCCCTAAAAATGAGTCTAGACCCTGTGGCTAACCTCCTGGGCCGCTAGGATACGTTCCAGGCTCGATTTCAGAAAATCCTGTCTACAGATCAAGGCAGCAGACAAATGAAAAAAGAACCCATGGAGCCTATAGACATTTATTCCAGGTACCAAGAAAAAACTTGATTCAGAGGGAACCAGCCCAAAAAAAGAAAAAGAAAAAAATTCTGGACTTCATTGAGGTAAAATAAAGTAAAAATCTGGGCCGAGGGTTAGCTCAGTGGTTCCGGCACCTGCCTCACAAGTGCAAGGACCTGAGTTTGATCCCTGGTAACCACATATAATGCTGGGCATGGAGACATGCCCACCAACAATCAACACCGCATACCACAATGCCGGACGTGGTGGCTCACACCTGTCATCCCAGCACTCGGGAGGCAGAGACAGGAGGATTGCTGAGTTCGCGGCGGCTTGCCTGGGCACCATAGTGAGCTCAGGGCCAGCCTGAACTATAATGCAAGACCCTGTCTCCAAAAAGCAAAAAATAAATAAATAAACAAACAAACAAACAAACAAACAAACAAATAAATAAAAATAAAGTAAAAATCTGGCCGGGCATGGTGGCTCACGACTGTAATCCCAGCTCTCAGGAGGCAGAGGCAGGATTGCTGAGTTTGAGGCTTGCCTGGGCTACATAGTGAGCGCAGGGCCAGCCTGAACTACAAAGCGAGACCCTGTCTCAAAAAAAACAAAAACAAAACAGTCTAAGTACTTGCTTGTTCTGGGGACACGTTTTCAGGACACGTAAAAGCTGACTACTGGACCAGAGATGCTACTGCTCGCGTTGCTCCAAGAGCTCACGCCTAGAGATCTGGCTTCGCTTGTTACGGGGTCCGGCAACACGGGCCTCACCTGCTGCCGGCCCTGCCATGGGAATCCGAGGCCATACGCCTGGGTGAGGGTGCGGCTCCGCCGGCCCTTTGCAGCTCCTTAGCAGTGAGGGGCCAGCTGAGCAGAGCCAGCTGCCGAGCCACGGACTGAGCCACGCAGACGGTGGCGGCCTGCTTCCTGGAGGCTGGGGCGGTCTGCTGTGCACGGGGTGCCCGGCCTTAACTGGCCTCAGGCCCAGAGACACACAGGACCCGCCCAGGTGGCCTTTCTAACAGGCTCCAAACGGGAAGCCAGCAAGGAGGGAAGCCCTGTCCCCTGCGAGCAGGGTTACCCCGCAGTACCATGTCTCGTCCAGTATGGCGCTTGCTGGTATAGACATGAGGAGGCCAGTGGCCACCAGCCTGCGTTTGGACAAGGGCAGGGACCACTTAGCGCCATCTGCTGTGTGAGTGGGATGAGGTAGGCACGTGTACCGATTAACTGCCCAGCAAAGGCAGCGCCTGTGCCCTGGGAGCCGGGCCTGCCCTCCACTCTCCCGTTCTTCCCACTGGCGGTGCGCAAAGCTTGAGCCACGCAGGGCACCGCTGGCGCAGGGTGTAGGCACACAGGGCCGAACGCACAGCTCGGCACACACCCCGTGCAGATCTGCTACCAGGTGCCCACACCTCCCCCCTCAGATTCTTGCAAGGGCCGACTCCCAGCAGCCCTCAGTCCGAGCTGAATGTGCCCTGGGTGCGCACGTGCGGGGCGGCATGCCTGCGGACTCCGGCTCGCTCAGACCTGGGTCGGCCATTCTGCACCCGCTGAAAGCAGGACGGTGTCTTTTAAGGATAAGTCGTAATACAACTTGGGTGCTCTCCTTTTGTCAAATTCACTTCTCTGACTACTGGCCCAGCACCGCCTGTCACCTCGGCACTGCGGCGCTGTGGCCACATCCCGCTGTCTCGTGACCGTCGAGGCTCTGCAGCCGGTCTGGGCAAGGGCGTCCCCAGTACTCCGCGGGGACAAGACCGCCCGGCCCGAGCACCGCACACGCTGCAGAAGGCGCTACACTCGCCTGTGCTGCTGGCTCGTGCGGACTCTGTTCACGTCCTCGGCGTGGTTGCGGTCATGGGCCGTGTGATCAGGAGGTGGCCACGGACAGGCTGCGCCCACAGTCGTGGCTCCACGGCGCCCAGCCCTGAGATGTGTCCGCAGGGCAGGGACGCGCTGAGAGGTGAGCGACTGTGTCTGCCGAAGGTAGAGTGGGGAGGAGACCCAGCCAGCGGCGCAGGGCCTTAGGACAGCACGGCACCCCGCGGGGGAGGCTCACGCCGCCACTGCTGGGGGGCAGGGGCCGAGGCCCTTTCACCATTCAGCTAAGCCTGCAGGTGGTACCTTGCAGAGAAATCCAAAATACAAGGAGTGACATATTTTATGAACTTTTTATATATCCAAGTAAGTGAACATACTGTTGTATAATCTTTTACGGTTACAGCAATTACATGCAAACAAAACCTTCTGACGTGGGCCTGGACAGAGAAACCAGTCAAAAGGAAAAGGTGAAACCTGAGAGGCGGGTGGCGCTCTGAATTCCCACCTTCTGGTTTATTGTTTCATGACAGGAAGGACGCTGGGGAAATAAACAGACCGCACGTTTAGCCTCTCCCTCGTAAACTGGCTTTTACTCTCTTCCTGATGGTTTCCGTCTCTGAGCGTCAAAGTATTGTGTTCTCACTGCCGACGTCTGGGACGCACTGGAAGGCCCCGAGGAAACAAACCACCCACAATGCCACCATCCGGTCGTAAATCTGTTAGTATTCTGCCAAATGTCCTCAGAGTATGAGTTCCGCCACATCTGAATGGCTCCAGACCTCACCTAAACGAATTAGCGGGCTTAAGGGACACACCTGTGTTCTACAGGTTTTTCTTTTTTTTTGAGGCAGGGTCTCGCTTTATAGTTCAGGCTGGCCCTGAGCTCATTATGGTGCCCAGGCAAGCCTCTAACTCAGCAATCCTCCTGCCTCTGCCTCCCGAGTGCTGGGATGACAGGCATGAGCCACCACGCCCAGCACTGTGGTGTGCGGTATTGATGGCTGGAGGGCGTGAGTCTCCACGCCCAGCATCATATGAGGTTACCAGGGATCGAACTCAGGACCTTGCACTTGCAAGGCAGGTGCCGGAACCACTGAGCTAACCCCCAGCCCTTACAGGATTTTAAGGTACATTGAGTTTTATGGTATGTGGAGCAGGTCACTTCCTGCTGAGCACCTCAGTGTATGTGTGCGTGTGCACATGGGGGGGTCTCTATTCTGTATCATCAACTCCGCTGGTGGACACCGAGCCATTGTTTCTGAAGCACCTGGTGACAGTTCAATGTCGAATCCATACTTTCTAAAGGACGTGAAGCCCAGAAGGACTCCACTGTCCCACAGAGCCCGGCACACACCGCCGCCACTGGGGCTGGGGTGGGCTGCGCTCCCCAGGCCGGCGCGGAGACACTCACAAGGCGTAGGAGAACTTCCTCTCCAGGCTGGTCTGGTTCTGCTGGAACTGGAGCACGTCCTGCTGCAGCTGGCCGTAGCTCCTCTGCAGGGCCTTCAGCTGGTCTGCGCCAAGGACAGGACAGGGCAGCTGGTCACCGCATGTGGCGGACACAAGGGGGCGCAGGGGCCGGGGACCCTGGGAGGACCCACCCGCGCTCCCGTGTCTGCCGAAGCTCCTGACCTCCAGCCCTGAACGTGTGCTGGGCACGTGCTCGTGTCCGAGGGCAGCTCCGAGCTGCCCGGCGCCCTGCACAGACCTGGCCGAGGAGCAGCCCTAGCGGGCACTCTCCCCCAGACCCTGTGACCCCCGGCAACAGCAGCACCCACAGGAAACGCGTCCCCCACCTCTGCTGACGGCTGGCGGAAGGCAAAGCAGTGACGCTGGCCACAGGGAGGTGAGCAGCGCCAGACAGCCCGGGACACGCTCGGTCCACGAGCCAGGCTCGGGAGCCACGATGGCGACACCTCAGCCTCGGCTGAGCCCAGGGCGAGGGGCGGCACCGCGGAGCGTGAGCACAGAGGGCTGCATGAGGGGACGGCCTGGGCGGGGCTTCAGGCTCCGTGACACTCGCACCGGCAACTCGCACGGAAATAAATGTGGTCACGAAGGACGAAGTCTGCCAGCACACACAGCACAGTCCTGTGAATCCGGAGTCCACGGGCAGACCGCTGCGGGCCAGGGGCCTGCAGGCCATCAAAACGAGCACATGGCCAGATGTCACAGGGCCGTGCTGCAAGAGAGGACCCAGGCGCCGGCACACACACGCCTGCAGGAACGCAGAGGGCCCGGCCGCGGCCGCGGCAGCAGCAATGCGGGTCAAGTGCGGGAAGCAAGCGCCACCCCCGCAGCCCCTGGAGCACGTCCACGGTCCCCCACCGGGATTTAAGGCCTGACAAGCAGCAGGGCCACGTGCAAGCTGCGTGGGATTTGTGCTTCCTACAGCCATGGCACTGAGGACAGCTGAGACCAGGCAAAGCTTTTCTGATCCACGTTATCCAACCTCGTAGAAAATGTTATCATCGGGCCGGAGATTTAGCTCAGTGGTTCCGGCACCTGCCTCGCAAGCGCAAGGTCCTGAGTTCAAACCCCGGTAACCACATACAATGCTGGGCGTGGAGACTCATGCCCACCAGCCATCAACCAGCAATTAGCACCACATACCACAGTGCCGGCGTGGTGGCTCACGCCTGTCATCCCAGCACTGGGGAGGCAGAGACAGGAGGATTGCTGAGTTCGAGGCTTGCCTGGGCTACATAGTGAGCTCAGAGCTAGCCTGACCTACAAAGCGAGACCCTGTCTCAAAAATAAAAAAAAAAAGAAAATGTTATCATGCCAACGTATGCTGAATGTGAACACACTGAGTGACATTTTAAAAATTCTTCTTGAAGCTTTGAAATGTCATGTGTACTTTAGTTATAGAACATTTTCATGCTGTTGTTTTATTTTCATTAGGGTTTGTGTTTTGCAGTCTTGAGGACTGCGACAGCCCCAACTCTTTTTAAATTACGAGACAGGGTAATCCCAGCACTTGGGAGGCAGAGGCAAGAGGATTGCTGAGTTCAAGGCTTGCCTGGGCTACATAGTGAGCTCAGAGCCAGCCTGAGCTACAAAGCGAGACCCTGTCTCAAAAAAAAAAAAAAAAAAAAAAAGAATAAATTACGAGACAGGGTCTCACTAACGCGCTAAGTGGCCCAGGCTGGGCTTGAACTTTCAATCTTCCTGCCTCAGCCTCCCAGCTGGGATAACAAGCATGCACCAGCACATGTAGCTTATTAGAAATTATGAACTGGAATTTACACTTAATAAAAGTTAGAGTAAAAAAGTCAGTTAATAGATGTATACTGTGCCAAACACACTTAAGGTTTCCAATAACTGAGTCAAGTAACAGTTTTAAGTGTAAACTTTCAAAACAGAAAACAAATACCCGGTCCTCTGGCCCCTGACCGTGGGTCAAGCACTCAGCACTGGGCTCTGCCCAAGTCCAGAGGCCCCTGCGCTGTGTCCGAGCCCCACCCCCACGGGACGCCCACAGCCCCTCCCCGGGACCTCACCAAACCCACCCGCCACTGCCCCGAGGGACCAAGCCCGAGCTACACCCTGGAGTCCAGCAGCAAAGAAAGGGCTCAGCTGGGAGGGACAGTCGTTCTGAGCTTCACGGAAAAGAGCTGAATGCAGGCAGCCCTCCACACACAGGGGTGCACACACACATATGCACACATGCACGCACACGTGCACACACATGCGCACACACCCTCCACACGGTGCCACAGCTCACACGCGCCTCCCACACAGCAGGCGCCCTCCTCAGAAATGCCAAGACACGGAGGGTCTGTGAGCACGCGTGAACATGAGGCCCATGCATGCTCACGCACACTGTATGGACATGGCCCGAATGGTTTCTATGCCCTTTCACTGACTTGTCATGTGAGTTCAGGTGTGGGATTTTCTAGTTTGCCATCAAGTTTATGCTCAAAGGGCTTCAGATTTTTAAGCATTTTGGATTTTTACCCACTTGGATTCAGGATGCTCAAACCCAGGAAATTTTTCAGCAGTTCTGAGATCAAACCCAGGGCCTTGCACACGCGAGAGTCACATTCTGAGCGTGGGTGTGAGAGGGAAAACCCCGCCCTCGCACCTTCCGTAGCCACCACCGCCCTGCTGGACACACAGGACATGAAGGCCACGGGCCGCCTGCCCGGTCTGCAGTACCAGCGACTGCCCAGGCCCATGTCCACAAGGAGTCCGGGCCCAGCCCGGGCACCGCGCGCACAGAGGGCACCACTGGTCACCCCAGCCCCGCCCGCCAGGAGCCCGGAGCCCCGGGCCGGGAGAGCCGCGTGGCGGGCGGCGCAGCTCACCTTGCAGGTCTCTGATGAGCCTCTCGCTGGTGGTGATGTTGCTCACTAAAGCAGCCTGCGAGGAAGACACACGCGTGAGGGCTGGCGGCAGCCGCCTCCCACCCGTCACCGTGAGAGGCCCAACACCCAGGCAGGCCCCAAGGCCGCCGCCGCCTCAGAACCGAGCTGAGCCTGGCGGGCACCAGGGACAGCGCCCGAGGCCGCACTAACCACCCCGGCTCCTGCGTGGGTCTGCGGCGCGGGGCCTCAGGAGGGGACCAACAGCCGGGAAGCGGCCCAGAGCCGGAAAGATCCTGACAGAAACCACACGGGCAGGCGCGCGCCGAGGCGCCCAGGCAAGCTCTAGCCCTGTGCCCGAGCTCGCCCGCCACTGCGTGGCTCCAGGGGCCTGGGAAGCCGAGGAGACCCTCCCCCCGGTGCTGTCCTGCCGGGGCCTCACGTACACGACGCGGGCACTCGGCCCCGAGCCACACGGCCCCTGCGCAGTGCCCAGCCTTTCCTCTCCCACCACCACAGCCTCTGCTCTTCCGCCAGTGCCGTCCTGCCCCGTCTTCCGGCCCCGCTGCCCTGCAGCAAGGGCACAGGAGCTCTACTTCCATCACAAGGGTTGACGCTGCGGATGGCCTGTGTGATTCCAGTGCCAATTTACACACGTAACAGGAAAGTAAAAGCAGAAACATCACGGGATACAAGGCTGAAGGCAGCCAGCCTGGCGAGAGGGGCACGGACACAAACGCCGGGTGGCCCACGTCAGCAGGAGCTGCGCGTACCCAGAGTGCTGGGCGGTCTGCCAGGAGAGGGACCCTCGGACGGCAGAGACTCCGCTCCGGGAACTGGGGGGAACACACGTGCTGCTCTGCTCTGCGGTCAGGAGGCTGAGAAGGGCCCGCACTGAGCTACCTCCCGCCCTCCAGCGCCCATCTCCTGGCGATGCCCAGATGCCACACCTCTGACGAGGGCACAGAGGAGACCCGGGGGCATGGTGTCCCCACAGCTGTGGGCAACGCCTGGTTCTATCTCCCTAGACAGTCTTCTAAGTCTCCTCTTCCTATCATTTTTCACTTTTAAAAATGTACTTTAGGGCCGGAGGGTTAACTCAGTGGTTCCTGCACCTGCCTCCCAAGCGCAAGGTCCTGAGTTCAATCCCCGGTAACCACATACAATGCTGGGCATGGTGACTCACACCCACCAGCCATCAATACCACATACCACAGTGCCGGGCGTGGTGGCTCACGCCTGTCATCCCAGCACTCGGGAGGCAGAGACAGGAGGATTGCTGAGTTCGCGGCGGTTTGCCTGGGCACCATAGTGAGCTCAGAGCCAGCCTGAACTACAAAGTGAGACCCTGTCTCAAAAAAAAAAAAAAAAAAACGTACTTTAACTCTTTGATACATAAAAACATCCAAATTGTGCCTATTTATGGGACACCGCGCGACATCCCAGCACACGTGTGCAGGACACTGAGTGATGTCTAGGTCAGAGGAGAGGCGCCCACCTCCTCCTGCACCTGCTACTTCTCTGCGAGGAGACGCTCCGGGCTCCCGGAAGCAGCGCCTGCTCCCGTGCGAACCGCACGCCCGACCGCCCGGGCCGGACCGCCACGGAGCAGCCCGTCTCAGGAGAAGGCGGCTGCGGCCAAGTGCGAGGGCCCGTTTGGACCTGGGTCCCGCTCAGCTCCTGCGTCAAAGCTCGGTCCCCAGCGTGGCACCCTGGGACGGGAGGGGAGCTCGGGGCCTCGGGGGCGCACGGGCCTGGCTTCTCCCTCCCTCTCGCCTTCTGGTCTTCTCTCGTGGACGTGTTTTTACTTCCATCGGAACATCTTTAAGAGACACACTGGCCACGTTCGTCACAGGGAACTTACAATGTGTGGACTCCCTCCCCGGCCCGGCCCGGCCCTCCCCCGCGCTCTCCCCCTCCCCCGCACTCTCCCCCTCCCCCGCCTGGACCTCCCCTTAGCACTCTCCCTCTCCTGCCTGCCTCCCTCCCTCCCTCCTTCTCTTCCAGCAAGGAGCAGGTCTGTCCCACCACGTCCCCACCCGCTGCGCTGCGTCATCAAACCCAGCAGCGACAGGGCCCAGAGGGAGCCTGTGTCTGCAGGCTGGTGGCTTCGGCCACCCGGGCAACGGCTGGGGCTGTCGGCACCCGGCCGGTCTCTGAGTGTTCACTCCCGGCAAGCCTGCTCGGAACCGCTTGGAAATACTGTCTTTCGGGCAACCCGGAGGGTGCTGGCTTCCGTTCTTACTCCTACTTTACAGGTGGAAAACGGGTCCAGAGAATTAAGCGACTTTCCTGAAGTGACACGGCCACGGCACCTCCCAGCCCGTAGCTCGGACGGCCTGGCAACTGAGCGAGGCTGTGTCAAAATGGGAAGCAAGCACGTGCGGCTCAGCGGCGAGCGCCCGGGGTCCTTCCCCAGCGTCCCGGTGCCAGGAGGGCCAGAGACCCAAGGGCAAAACAGGTCTCCCCTCCGGGGACTGCAGTCAGCCTCACGCACCCCAGGCAAGCGCGGTGGAATCCCCTAAGAAAGATCTGGGCCGTAGGCCATCTCCGTCCCTTCCGCACGCGCACAGGCTGGCACAGGCACAAATGTCCTCCCTGTCCCTCGCTTCCGAGGGCAGTGACCTCTGGCTCCCCCGGGCCCGTGAGGCCGCCCTGCTGCCTGCCCAGGGCTCCTCTGGCCCAGGTCTGCTCCGTCCCCCTCCAGGCCCCTGCAAAGCCCAGGAAGGCCACAAAGGAAGGGGAAACCGCCAGGAAAGCAGGGCTCTGCACGGCCCAAGCTGGAACGGCCCGATGGCGGCGCCTCCCTGCGCCCAGCCCTGCCCGAGCCTCAGGACGCCGGAGGGCGGGCCCCACTCAGCACAGCCCGGAAGCGCTCAGAGCCCTGAGCCTGCGGCCCCAAGCGGCTTCCCCAAGGCCCAAATACAGTCATCACCTGTACAGCTTCTGGGTTTCAGTTAGCAACACAATAAAGCCCATCTCCTCCAAGAAGCGTGTTTGTAACTGAGAAACGTCCAGGTAAAGGGGCTCTCAGGAGTATGAAATGTGTCCCAGTGGGGGAAAAAAGCATTTTGTTAAAACTGGAACAGTTCCCAAGGGGACATATAAGTTATGGAGGAAAATATTCTGAAAATAAAGGACAGTACTTCTTGTATTTCACATCAGTGCAGAGAGAAAAGCCTGAGCCTCCACCTGGAAATAATTTTCTGGTGAAGTTCTGGGCGCCAGTCACAGTAAGGGCAAGTCCGCCTTTGCCTAACGGGCTGTGGGACTCAGCCACCGCTGGGCAGAACGCTGCCTTGGCCAGGGCTGACCCTTGCGCTGGACACGCTTCAGAGCAGGGGCCGCAGGAGCCGCACTGCTGCAGAAGGTGCTGGACAGGGCGCGAGGCCCAGTGCTCAGGAAGAGCGGGGCGTAAGGCTCAGGTACCCGAAGCAGCGAGCAGCCATTGTGAGTCTGGGCGAGACACCGTTTTTTTTTTTTTTTTTTGAGACAGGGTCTCGCTTTGTAGTCCAGGCTGGCTCTGAGCTCACTATGGAGCCCAGGCAAGCCTCGAACTCAGCAATCTGCCTGTCTCTGCCTCCCGAGTGCTGGGATGACAGGCGTTGAGACACATTTTGTTAGAACGTAAAAGCCAAGAGCACGAGTCCTGCTTTCCCCTCAGCACCGGCTCCAGGCCTGGACCTCAGCCTCCTGAGATACCCGCAGTGTGGCCCAGGCCTGGCGCCGGGGGGGAGGGAGGCAGGCCCTTGTCCCCACCCCACTGCCAAGCCCACCAGCAGCAGCCGCCTGGCAGGGAGAGGCTACCCGTGCCAGCCGGGGCGTGGGGCGCGGGCGGGCACCCACCTTCTCATCCTGGTACAGCTTGCTGACGCTCTCCAGCTGGAAGCTGTGGCTGGACTGGATCCGGTCCAGCTGTGCCCGCTGCTTCTCCAGCTCCCCCTGGAACTCGTTCTTCTTCAGCTCCACCGCGCCTCGCTCGGCTGCCGCCCTGCGGACCCTGCCTTCCAGCTCGAGGATGCGGGTCTGCGGGGACAGGGGTGAGGCCAGGCCGCGTCCCGATCCCGCTCGCCACAGCCTGCCCAGGCGCGTGCGGGGGACACACAGACTGCCCGGCGCCGCCTGGGCCCTCGCTATCCGGCTGGGCTAGGCAGCACTGAACTCTATTTGCCCCAAGACAAATATCTTGCTAAGGTGCCTCGGCTGGCCCTGAACTGGCAATCCTGCTGCCTCAGCCTCCTGGGGCTGGGATCACAGGCACTCGGCTCTCGTCAGGTAAAATTTCAGAAAGTTGTTCTCAGCTCCAGACGCTAAGGACTTCTCTGTCCCCGAACGAAGCTGTAGTGGCCCACAGCCCTGGCTGCCCAGGGAGCAGACGGGCACAGGGTCCACACGGCATGCCCAGCCAGGGCGTCATCTCCATCTGCCCACCTGCGAGATGGGCACAGGAAAGCCCAGCCCTCCCTGCGAGGCGTGCGCCAAAGGGCACGCTTTGAGAAGCGCTGACGGGAAGATGTCATCGGGCCCTTCGTCCTGAGGCCGGGACAGAGGGCTCCGGGCTCAGCACTGCGGAGGCCATGCCGGGGAGGCAGCCTGGCCAGGGCCCGGGAGGACCAGCCTCCAGACGGGCACACGGGCCTGGGTGGGACTCCAGGCTGGCAGGGACAGCCACGCGTGCTGGGAGGTCCAGGCCTCGCGGGGGGCTGTGTGGTTCTCACAGTGCCCGGCGGTGGCCAGCCGCCGGCTGCAGAGCTGGAGGACTGGACCGGTCAGCGAGGGCGGCAGCGCCCGGCCCGCCCCGCCCCGCGCTCAGGCCTGCCAGCGCCGCCTGTTGCTGCAGCCTGCGGGGGCCAGAGACTCGCAAGTGACCGTGCGCTCAGCACAGGGCCAGCAGAGGCTGCAGGAGCAAGGGCAGGCCGGGGCCAGAGCACAGGGCCGAGTGCTGCGCCTCCCGGAGCTGGAGCCTGGAACCCAGAGCCAGAGCCCGGAGCCCGGAGCCCGGAGCCCGGAGCCCGGAGCCCGGAGCCCGGAGCCCGGAGGAGCCTGGAGCCCGGAGCCCGGAGCCCGGAGGAGCCTAGAGCCCAGAGTCCGGAGGAGCCCGGAGCCCGGAGTCCGGAGGAGCCCGGAGCCCGGAGCCCGGAGCCCGGAGGAGCCTGGAGCCCGGAGCCCGGAGGAGCCCGGAGCCCGGAGCCCGGAGGAGCCCGGAGCCCGGAGCCCGGAGGAGCCTGGAGCCCGGAGCCCGGAGGAGCCCGGAGCCCGGAGGAGCCCGGAGCCCGGAGGAGCCCGGAGCCCGGAGCCCGGAGGAGCCCGGAGCCCGGAGGAGCCTGGAGCCCGGAGCCCGGAGGAGCCCGGAGCCCGGAGGAGCCCGGAGCCCGGAGCCCGGAGCCCGGAGGAGCCCGGAGCCCGGAGCCCGGAGGAGCCCGGCTACTTCAAGTCCTGACGGGGCCAGACACACCGAGGGGCTCGGTACCTGCAGATCCGCACTCCGCGAGCGGGCGATCCAGTAGTTGAAGCCCAGGACAATGACGCAGGCCACCAGGGCGGCCAGCAGGAGGGGCGGAGGCTTCATGGCTCGACGCCCGTTTCCCAGTCCCATCATCTCCACGCGTGGCCCTGAGGACGGAGCGGAGTCGGCAGGCGGGCACAGCCCCGCGGCAGCTGGGCCAGCGCGGGCGCCCACACGGCCCGACAGCGAGCGCGGGGACAAGTGCGAGGCGGAGGCCGGGCAGCGGGGACGCCCCGGGCCGCGAGGGGCAGCGCGCTGTGGGCCTCGGCCGGGCCGGGAGAGCCGCCTGCCCGATGGCGAACTGGATGAGCGCGGCCGTCAGTACGCGCTCCTGAGGGCGGGGCAGGGAGGAAGGGGAGGAAGCCGAGGAGCGGGGCAGAAAGAAGGGAGGCTCGACTCACGGTTCCGCCCGCAGCCAGAGGCTCCAGGCTCCGCGGCCTGATCGGAGAGGGGTGGAGGAGCCCGAGGGACGCCCCACCCGCCCGCCCAGCCCCCGCCCGCCCGCCGTCGCTGCCTCGGCTCCTGCAGCTCCTCCTGCGCGCCCCGAGGGGTGGACACGCCCTCAGCGGGAAGAGGGGGACAAGGGTGAGGCAGGAGCCAGGCCGGGCAGGGGCACGGCGCGGGCGGGGAGCTGCCAGGGCCACGGAGGCCCTTCTCCTGGCCCAGAGGCCAGGGCTCCCCGCCGCCCGGCAGACTGCGCAGTGTCCAGCGGCCTCTGGGCTCGGGCCTCCGAAATACCCACCGCCCGCAAGCGTCTCCACTTCAAAAAGGGCTTAAGAGGTTCTTTTCAAACCAAGTTAGTGATAGAAACAGGACCACTGCCCCGGGTGAAACGGAGCCGCGTCGCCCGCCCTCCCCTGCGCGCGGCCCGCACCCTCGCCAGGATCGCGCTGGCGTTTCTGGTTTCCCGCGAGGCCCACGGGTGCAGCGGTGGCCGACTCCCTGAGCACTCTGCCCTTTATCTTAATCCAAACAGGCCACACGCCCTGCTGTGCCAACAGGGCGGCGGCGGCCGAAGCGCACACAGCCTGCGCCCGTTCCTCTCGGGACTCTCACCACTGGCGGACTCAGGTCGGGCGGGCAGGTCACGCACAGGCGGGGCTCACGCGCCCTCACAGCACGGGCGCCCGGCCCAAGTCCGAAGTCCCCGCCCGCCAGCTCCTGGGTCTCAAGTCGCTGCCCCCAGAGTGCCAGGTCGGGCCAGGGGGCCGCACGGCTGGTCTCCAGCTGCCTCCCGCGGCGAGGGGGAGGGGCGGCCGGACGGACTCACAGGGGTCACCCTGGGCGCCGGCTGCGCCCCCTGCCGACCGGCCTGTCCTCTCCCCTCCCCGCCCCACACACGGAAGCTGCGCACCGCCGGTCGCGGAGGCTCACGCTTTCTGGGCAGGAAGCTTCTGAAAACGGGTGTGCACAAGCGTGCCAGGTGCGGGGACAAGGGACAGCGAGGCGGGGCGAGACCGGAGAGCGATTGTCTGCCTCGTCCCTGCGGCCCCGCGCCGGGCTGCAGCCGGGCTGGCGCCGTCCCTGCCGCGGGGCGTCCGCAGCGGCTGCCCGTCCTTCCTTCAGCTCGGGCTCGCCAGCGGCAGGCCTGCCCACGCCCGGCAGCCACCAGCCGGGTTGGTGGGGTAGACAGCAGTAAAGGACCGTGGACACTACAGGAAATTATGCCCACAGGGAAATTCGGCTGGACCCTAACTGAGCCTGTCCCCGCACTGCTCACAGCGCCGACACCCTGCGCAGAGCGGAACACAGGGCCTGCTCCCTGCCGCACACGGGCACCTCCACGCACGGGCACCTCCGCCCACGGCTCGGGCCAGGCTGGCCGGACCTGCAGGCGCAGAACTGGACGAAAGGGCAGAGCGGTACCGTCCGGCCTCGGGCTCTGCAGAGCGTGCGGCACCGGGCCTGCACACACCCAGGAATGCGGGCCTCGGCCCGGCCCGGCCCTCTCAGGCTCGCCCGGAGGCTGGCAGCCCAGTCCGCCCAGCTGGGCAGACAGGCAGCTCGGAGGCAGGTGCTGCCCGTCTCGAGACCAGCGCACGTGCCCACCACGGGGCCAGCGGTCTGCTCCTTTCCTGGCTCTCTGGCCTCTCGGGTTCACCCGGGCCAGCCGCCCCGGTGCTCACAGCACCGAACACGTTTCCGGGACCTTCTCCGCCTGTCCGCCCTGCAGAGAGAAGCCTTCTTCCCGCGTCTCCCACAGGGTGCCCTGCTGAAAGCAGCCTCCTGCTCTAAGGTTCTCCCTGTGTGGGCCTCAGGCTGTCTGTGTGGACAGAGGCAGTGGCCGCGGCGGGCACGGACAAGCAGGACAGACGCGGAACGCTCCACCTGCGGCCTGGCGTCTAAGGGCACAAACTGCAGGGCAGCTCGGCCTCGCCAAGACCCGGGATCCGGACGCGGGAGAGAACTGCCCGCGAGCAGAGGCGGGAGCAAGGCGGACGCCTGGCACCAGGCGGGCGCTGAAGGCGGAGGAAGCGAGACACGGCCACAGGGCAGAGTAGGGGCCGCCTGCTCCGCGGCTCCAGGCTCTGCCCGAGAACGGAAGGTGGGATCCGCCAGACACCGCGAAAGTGGCGCCTCCAGAGGCTGCAGGGAGAAACGCAGCAGCGGAAGGAGCGCGACAGACAGCCACCTCGTGCCGCAACTGCCAGCGGCGTGAGTTCCATTCCTGGTACCGCCCAAAACACCCCGAACAAAAACTGTCCTACGGAGTGTGTGGCGAGCCCAGTCCCGGCGTCCGCTGTGTCCTCTGCAGAGTGCGCCGGCTGCAGCCACTTGAGGGAGGAGCCCGCTGAGCGGGGCTCGGAGCGGCCCAGGCGGCTTCACGTCAGGGCTCCCAGGGCGGGGTCCCCAGGGCCTGGGCGAGGGACCGCCGAGGACAGGCCGGGGCCAGGGAGCCGAGGCCGGGCCGGCAGGTCCCCAGCGTGCTCCGCGCTGCACAGCGGGTCCCTGTGGATCCGAGGCCCCGGACGCCGCCCGCGGCGGTGGGTCCAGCCCGGGCCCTGACCGCTCCCCTGGCCTGCGGAGAGGGGGCCCGCCGTGAACCCACGCCCGCACGAGGCAGTGGAGCCCGAAGCCGACCACGGGCGTGAAGCCAGACTTCTCGCCTGTTTCTTTCTTCCTTGCTTTTTATTTGGCTGTTTGTTTATACAGCTTGTTTTGGGCTGTGTGCGTGCACGCTGCTTCTAGCTTTCTCTTCGCGTTTATCTTTATCTTCTGTCTTACCTCCTCTCCTCCTGCCTTCAGGAGGCTTCCTCTGTCCTTCAGCCTTGCTTCTAATCTCTTTCTTCTTTTCTTTCTCTATTTTTTCCTCATCTCTCTTTTAAATTTTAAGGTAAATTCACTATATTGTACAGATACTTATGAATATAATGATCTGATTTGTCTTAGATTTTGTTATAAACTATAAATCTTCTACCTTGTAAACTATAAAGTGGCAAATTTTTAGCTATTACAGTATGTCATTTTCCAGTCTGTTTGATGGCTATTCACTGCTTGTACTACTTTAGTCAAAGTGAAGGAATTGTGACCAACTGGTTTTCTTAGACGCCAATACCTAGACTGTCTGGAAATCACAGACAGTACTACAGCCCACTACCAGAGGACTGCCTGCTAGGCCACACAGGCAGCAATCTTTTGTCACTAAGAAACTAAGAGGTGGGCTGAAGATTTAGCTCAGCGGTTCCAGCACCTGCCTCACAAGTGAAGGGCCCTGGTTCAGCCCCCAGTAACCACATACAATACCAGGTGTGGTGACTCACGCCCACCAGCAATCAGTACCACACATCACAGTGCCAGGCATGGTGGCTCAAGCACTCGGGAGGCAGAGGCAGGAGGATTGCTGAGTTCGAGGCTTGCCTGGGCTACATAGTGAGCTCAGGGCCAGACTGAACTACAAAGCGAGACCCTGTCTCAAAAAAGAAAAGCAAAGAGGAAAGGAAACGGAACAGAGGCAAAATGCAACCCAACACCCCAGGGCAAATCCCAGGGCAGAAGGTGAAAGAAATCAAAAGTTACTCCGTTGTATTTTCTGAAATGGTAGTAGTACAAATAACAAAACAGATGAATATGTCTCCTGACAAAAAACAAAAACAAATAATTACACAGATAATTAAAGAGATGATGACCATAATAAAGGAAATAGTGAATCTAGAGTAGATTCGGATTAAAAAAAAAAAAGAAGAGCTTAGGAAAAACATGAAAACTATGAATGTCCAACATAGGAAAGAATAGATTCCACAAAACAGATTATTCAAACAGATAAACGTGAGATTAAAAATTCTACTGAAAGATTCCAGAAATTCAATACAAGAATATACTAAAGGTGATTCGAGAAAATAAATCCCCTATAAGAGAAACCAATCAGTGGTCTTTTCAACACAAACCATTAGGTCAAGGAGACCTTGAAGTAGTTCAAGCCAAAAAAGGAAAAAATCCTCTAAACCACAATGTTGAGCCCCACAAAATTATCTTTCAAAATTGACAAAGAAAGGGCTGGGGATTTAAGTCAAATGGCACCACACCTACCATGCCTTGGAACACAAGTTCAAACCTTGATACTACCAAAAAAAAAAAAAAAAAGGCCGGGCATGGTGGCTCACACCTGTAATCCCAGCACTCGAGAGGAAGAGGCAGGAGGATTGCTGAGTTTGAGGCTTGCCTGGGCTACATAGTGAGCTCAGGGCCAGCCTGAACTACAAAGCTAAACCTTGTCTCCAAAAAAAAAAAAAAAAAAAAAACAATCCCACAGAATATGCTTAAGTAAATGGAAAGGAACTGAAATTATATAATGAATACTGTCAGATCACAATGCAATGAAACTGGAAACAAATGGCAAATAAAACCACAAAAACTATATAAACACATGGAAATTAAATTACCTCTTGAACAGCCAATAGGTTACAGATGAAAAGGAAATTAGACAGTTTGTACAATTATATGATGTCAATATGACATACTGGAACTAGTCAGATGCAATGAAAGCAGCCTACAAGGGAAGCTTATAGCAGTGAATTCCTACATCAAAAAATAGAGCAGGCTGAAATAAATAACCTAATGTCAAACCTCAAGGTTCTAGGAAAAGATCAAGCTAAACCCAAAGCCTATATAAGGAACAGAAATTGAAACTAAGAAAATACAAGGAATCAATGAATCCAAAAGTTGGTTTTTTGAAAGATTAAATAAAATAGACACTTATCCAACCTTCAATGCAATAAGAAATGAAAAGGGCAAAAATCACAACAGATCCTGCAGAAATCCAGAAAATCAGCAGGCCTGGTAGCACATACCTATAATCCCAATACTCAGGCTGAGGATCGCCACAGGTTCAAAGCCAGCCTGGGCTACCTGTGAGTTCAAGAACAGTCTTAACTACATAGAAAGACTCTGTCTGAGGTCTATGGATGTAGCTCAGCTGCACTGCACCTGCCTGGCAAGTGTTAAGGTCCTGAGTTCAATCTCTGGTACCAAAACAAACAAACAAACAAACAAATATGAACGACTGTTACAAAAAAAGAAAACTCCATGAGATCATCAGTACTTTTAATCAAGAAGGAAAATTTAGAACTGAAAGGTTCTTGAATACGTATGAAGTATCAAAACTGAATAAAGACATAAAAATTCTAAACAATCCAATATCAATGAATTTGAAGGAGTTAAAAAAAAAAAAATAAAGGGAAAGCCCAGGAGCTGATGGAGCCACTGCTGAATAGTACAAGAACTGTAGAGGAGCTGAATTACAAAGCGAGACCCTGTCTCCAAAAAAAAAAAAAAACTGATCCTAGTCAATGACCCATTATGAAGTCACAGCTCCCCCTACTGAGCCCGCAGAAGCCTGCAGCCTCCGGCTACGTCCCAGAAGCCCCTCGCTGAACCTATCAACCTACAGTCCTGGGCAAGAACAGCGGGCGGTTCTGGGCTCTGAGACAGTTTGTTACAGAGCCTTGGACAATAAAATACACAAACTGTGGAGTGAAAAAGTTACAAAATGGTAAGAAGAATATAATTCTTGTTGAAAAAATTTCAAAAACATTCAATATCAGAAAATACATTTAAAAAAATCTGCGGCGGCTCGATGCTTTCCTGTTTATTCAATCTCTTTTCCTGACCGAGCCCCTTTGTTTTTTATGTGGCCA
This sequence comes from Thryonomys swinderianus, assembly GCA_004025085.1. Taxonomy (NCBI): domain Eukaryota; kingdom Metazoa; phylum Chordata; class Mammalia; order Rodentia; family Thryonomyidae; genus Thryonomys; species Thryonomys swinderianus. The sequence continues at coordinate 125,334 of PVIC010000098.1, read as the reverse complement.
CAGTGCTGGGGTCGAACCGGGAGACTCGCCTGCGTGCGGCGAGACCTGCCCTGCCACACCGCCACGGCCTGGCACGCTGCACTGCGAGGCAGTTCCACTGAGTCACCAAGCTGCATCCGCCTCCTGAGTACTGGGGTGCAGGTGTGTGCCACAGTACTTGGCAACAGGATCTTTTCAAACAAGAGCCAAACAATAACACCGTAAGATATAAGGAAGATATAAAATTGCAATATCACAAGTGTTGAAGCCGTGTTTCTAGCAGAGCAAAACACAGTATTTCACACTTCCGCACTAAACAAAAACAGAATCAAAACCATGCCAGGACGCGTAGGGGTCACCGAGCTGAAGTAACGACGGGCCGCAGCCCGGGGCCGCAGGGGCGGGTGCGCCAGCCTGCGGGGTGTCCGTTCCTGGCCGGTGCCGTCCGGGGCTCCCCGCCCCCAAGGGGTAACCCTGGGCGGCTCCTGAGGATGAGAGGCGCGCAGGAGCGGACGGCGCGCTCCGAGGAGACCGCGGTGCGGCCCCGGCACCCGCCTCCTCCCGGCAGGGCTCGGCTGTGGCGGCACCGTCCCTCCGGAGGCCCGGAACCGCCCTCGAAGGCCTGTGGCGAGAGACAGCGGGGCGGCAGGTGCGGGGCGAGAGCGGGCCGGCTGCGCGCCCGGGCACACGGGCCTCTCGCGGCGCCACCCCTCCTGTAAGGCCATCGAGTCACGACGCAGAGCTCGGGCACCTCCTAAAGCCCGCCTGCCGGTGTGTGGGGCTCTGGGGGCACCCGACCCAAGCCACGCAAGGCCGGCACCAGCCGCTGACGAGCCGGCACAGCACGTGGGGTGCAAAGGAAGGACATGCCGCTGGGGAAAGTCCTCAAGTTATATGGACTTTACGTCCAAAAAGGGAGAGTGCTAACATGGTGGGTAGGGAGGCCACACCCCTCATCCCAGGCACTCGGATGGCTGGGGGGGCACACTCGGCCCACGTGGACAGCGCAGTGCGCCCTGCTCCCGGGAGACTTTACAAAGGAGGAGGCTGGGCGTGGAGCGGCGGGCCGCACAGGCCCACACACGGAGACAGAGGCACACTCACAAGTGTGACACAGAGTGTGCAGACGATGCTCATCTGCACTGTGCACAAGTATCTCACACGACTCACTTCACGCTAACGACACCACCATAGAACACCAGCAGCGCTAACACTGGTGGACACCGGCCCCGCAGCACCCAGTGAGGAACGAGGTGCCCACACCCGGCTCCCCATCAGCAAACAGTGGCACAGACAGCCGATCCCGACTCAGCTAAGCCTCAGAAGGGAAAAAGCAGCCTTCAAGGCGCCCAGAAAAAGCCCGACCTGGTTTAGCTCAAGTGGTACCATGCCTACCGTGGAAGCACAAGGGCTGGAGTTCAATCCTCAGCACCGGAAAAGGAAAAGAAAAGAAAAGCCAGAATTATACTAAGAAGCGTGTTACACACAACCACGCTGGCAAAGCACGTACTAGGCAGTCAGGTTGCAGGGGACACACCCTGAAGCAAGGGCTGTGGTCACGCTGGCCAATCTGATAAGAAAGAGGCCCTGAACATGCCGTGTTAAGAGAGAGCACTGGAAGTAAAGTTCGACCTCCAGTGTCTAATTAAAAATGAGTCCTGGACTTGCAGTCACATTACAGAGCTAACGTGACACACACAGCATGAGATCAGAGAACAGGACAGAGAACGCAGAAGCCACCCAAGAACAGTCCGAGCCACGATCACAGGCAAAGGGGCCGGACACACCCTGCAGCAAGGACGGCTTCAGGGCAAACCGACCTGCCCAAACTGGAGTCCACACCCAAGTCTCTCCCCACGTGCTAAACCAAAATCGAAGCGGATCAAAGAACTAATGTAAAAACAGAAACACTTAACCAGCTACAAGATCAAATGGGTAAAACTCTGGAAGTCACAGGCAGAGGAAGGGCTTCTGGACAGAACCTCAGGAAATGCAAACTCTTTCTCACACCAACAATCAGAAAGACTTCGCCCTCAGCGCCGGCTCCCAGCCTCTCCCTGCGCTCTTCCTCCCCCTCCTTGGTTTACACAAAGTCAATTTTTTAAAACGTGAAAAATATAGTAACCTTTCCACAGGTGGATAAAACACAACTTACAAGCTAATTGCTCCCCAAGAAGTACAAGCAGGAGGCTGAGACAGGAGGATCACAAGTGAGAGATCCAGCTTGCGAAATTTAGGCAGACCCTGTCCCACAGATAAAGTAAGGGCCGGGATGCGGCTCAGTGGAAAAGTCCTCGGTGCCATCCCCAGTTCGGGGTTGGGGGAACCCTCTGTCTTTAACGTGCACTCTAAACATTTCCTGTCTCCTGACACCATCACCCAACAACAGCGAGTCTTAGCAAGTTACCGGCTTCCACCTGCGGTCACGCTACTCCGGACGACAGCGCGAGCTGGGCTTGAGCCTCCGCATCACCACCGGGGCTGCGAAGTCGCCCTCAGGACGGCGGAGGCCGGGCACAGGGCCGCAGCTCGCCGGGCCCGGCGCCCCAGAAATGGAGAAGTCCGCCCACTGCCCGCGCCCGAGCGGACCCTCCGGCGCTGCGGCACCCGGCAGGCGCGGGCGCGTCGTCCTCGGGCCTCCGCGCGCTCTGCAGGCCGCGGGCCGCAGGCCCGGAGCCCGGCCAGACAAAGGCAGGCTCGAACCGGGGGGCCGCGCCGGCTGCGCAGACGCCCGGGGCTGGCACCGCGCGCACGGACCGCCCGCGGGCCCCGCCCGGGACCCCTCGGCTCAGCTCGGGCTCTGCTTCCGGACAGAAGCCTCTGAATACCGAGCGGGCAGGAGCGGCCGGAGGGCGCGGCCGGGGAGGTCGCCGCGCCCCGCTGCCACTCGGGGCCGCCGCCGCGCGGAGAGGCCGGGCCGCAGGAGCCAGGACGGCGCCGGCTCCCACGGCCACGTCCACGCCGCCCCCGCGCCCCAGCTCCGGCCCCGCGCCCCGCGCCCGCCGACCTGGAGGAGCCGCCCGGAACCCGCGGCGTCTGAGCCTCCGCGCTGCAGCCGCGGCCCGGACACACACAGCGCCTCCCCTGGCGAGCGCCGGCCGCGCAGGTGCCGGGGATGCGCCCCCCCCCCCCCGGCAGGTCACAGCGGCGGCGACCCCGGGGCCCGGGAGGCTGCGCGCCCCTCCGGGCCTGCTCGGGGACCGAGGACTGGCACCCCTCACCGCCCGCGCCCCAGCGGCAGGACGCGCAGGTGCAAATGCGCGCGAACTCTTCCCCAAAGGGAACCCGCACCTGGGGCTTCGAGCTGCACGTCCCTCCCGGCGGGGGACGGCTCTGCGCGCTGAACGGCCTCAGCTGAACTAGAGCTGGGAAGAGAGGCGCGGACACGGCGTCCACGCCGGAGCCCCGGTCCCGCGTGCCGTGGACGTGGCGGCCCACACGTCAGGCGTCGCCCCGGCCTGGCCACGGACGGACCTGTCCCGGGCGGGTGGGTGAGGCTCACAGGGCCGCCCTGCTCCCCGGGCAGTGCCCACAGCCAAGTTGCGTAGAAACCTTTAAAACTCTTAAGAAGCGGGACACGCTCCCTGAAGGTCAGCACTGTAGAAAGAGGAAAAGTACCGCACCCATACCTCCCGGGAGGCGGGCGGCGGGCACCCGGCGGAACGGAGACCCCTACCCCTCTCCCGGGAAGCCCTTGATCCTTCCGGGTGCGCTTGTTGCGTTGCTGGCTTCCCCATTGGATTGCCAAGTAATCAATATTTAAGTGACTACACTTGGTGTAATCTCACTGGCTGGTCATAGTTTGGTCCCACCTCATGATTTCCCATTGGATCAGAATTACCTGATTAGTTAACTGTAGTTTTCTCCCACCTTAAAACTAGCAGACCTCATCTTGTGCTCCATGAAACGCCTCTGAAAAGCGGGGTGGTGGGCACGGAAGCTGTCTTTCTCGGTATCCTCCTACTCTCCCCTCCTCTTTCTAGGAACTGGCCCTCCGGACATGAGCCGTCCGGCCGTCTCCCTGGCCCTTTCTGCCTGCTTGGATGGGGACCAGAGCTTCTGCTCACTTAACTTGAGTCGGGCTCCATCCGTGTCTCATTTATCAACAGCTACTTAGTGACCGAGTGACTCAGACAGGGTAGGCGCAGACCCTCACGGGGGTGCTGAGGCAGCTGGCTGGGAGGCTTTCCCCAATCTCACCGGGAATCGAACCAGGGACCTCGCGCTTTAGGCAGGCACCAGAACCACTGAGCTAAACCTCCGGTCCAAGGGTATATTCGTTTTTAAAAGCTCCTATGGCCGAGAAACACCTATGAGAAGGAGCCTTTATGTCTCGTGAGACACCCGGCACCGCCTCCAGATTTCCGGGTGCGAGAGTCAGCGCCCCCTGTGTGTGTGGCCCTGCGGGGTGCTGGCACCTGTGAGGGTGCCGCTGGGCCGGCTGGGGGGGCCCAGCCGACAGCAGATGGCACCTAGTGTGAGTGAGCGAGCAGCCTGAAGACGCGAGGCCTGGGGTGTGTGACGGGGCGCCCCGGGCTGGTACACACGGGGGTGGGGGAGGGGCGGCGGTGTGTCTCACCAGCACGAAGCTTGCGGAAAGCAGCTCCTCGGCTTCACCGATGCTGCCCTGTGTTCTCTGGGCCACTTCACAGGAGTCCTGGAGCAGGCTGGCTCTTTGGCCTCGGGACAGACAGCTGTAGAACGAGACAGGCACGGCTTCAGCTTGTATGCGAGCGTACTGAGCGCACGGAGAGCGCGTGCCCCGCGTGTGAAGCCCTGGGCGCTACCTCAGCACCGCACAAAAACAACACAATCTGAAGACTGATGAATGTAAGCTGCCTAAACTACGTGAGGATAATGAGCCAGATTTAGCCATTCCCACGTATAGGAAACGGGAAGGGAACATAACTACAATCTTAGCAGTAAGTTCTACTCTCCTGTGAGCCCAACAGCCCAGGGCAAATTAATTAATAAATGGGCAGACGTGAGACTTCGAGAAGAAGCTGAGCTTGGGCCTGACCCACACTACTCTGGGCAGCGAAGACGGCCGGCCTGAGCTTGCCGCAGCTTCTCTTCCGTCCATCGGGAGCAGACAGTGTCACCGGTCACTAGGGGGCAGTACGTTGGTTCGTCCTGGAACATCAAGGGATGGCACCGAGGAGGCCCCAGTGTGGCTCTGCCCGGAGCATCACAGGACTCTTGGGGCGCTGGGGTCCTCGCTGGTCTCGGAGGTGGAGACAGAGTCAAGTCCTCGGGTGCGCACAGGGCACCACTGGTCTGCGGGCAGGAACGCGCGGCCCGGCCATAGTCCCGATTGTCCAGCTTCTCTTCCCAACTAGGATTGCTCCCGACACCTATGTATAAACCACAAACATGTGCACCATAAAGATACACAATTTTTATTTGTAAGTTAAAATTAACTTTATAAAAAAAAGAGTCAGTGTGGGTAATAGTAAAAAATTTTAGATAGGAAATAAAGTTGCCTGGCTCAACCATTATTGTATGATCTTTTTAGCGATGCTTGAGAAAGAAGGGAATCCTTAGAAAACACAGTTTGGGATGTCGATGGCAGCGTGTTCTGGTGGCTTCTGTTCTTGGTTTTCATGACTCCGCTTTGGTCACATCATGTGTGCTGCAGAACGAGCCCTGGTGTCACTGTCCCGCGTGAGGCCATGGCACCGTGTGCTCTGCTCGGCAGGATGCCCGGATCCGAGTCAAGCGCCCCTGTTCACTGAGAGCGGCGCGGCCACACTGTGTGACTGTGGAGCGACTCGTGCCGGCCGTCAATCCCCAGAGAGAGCCCTGCGGGACAGGCCGCCTCCTGCGGTCCCAGCGGGGGTCTGCTCTCTGTGCGCTGCAACCAGGGCACTCTGGACATGGGCGATGTTTGCTGCCGCCCGGCAGGGGGGCCGAGGTCTGCTGCTGCCCACAGTGCGGGGTCTCCCGGGGCCAACAGGCGCTCCATGGAACCAGAGACTCCACGCACGAAGTGCCCAGCTGCACCTCCCCAGCACCCACCAACAGTGGAGGCGCGGGCACCGGCTGGACAGCGGAAGCCAGTCCGGAGAGGCCTCAGGATGGGCAGGCGAAGGACGGACAAGGTGTGGGGCAGCCGGTCAGCTTCACTGAGGCATCTCGCTGCCTGGTCAGTTTGTCACGTGCGACCCTAAAGAAGCCACATGGTGTGAATGAGAAGTGGAGAGACAGAGTCAAGGGGAAAAAATAAAAGCCACGTTGTGGGTGCCAAGCAGTCTAACTGGCAATAGAGACAGCAAGTATCTGAAATCGAGATGATAATCGCTGCCGACTTCTACAAGGAGGCAGCGTTTGCCTCCATCTGAGCCTTCTGTCTGTCCTCCCTTGCCCCCTTCCGCCCTCCAGAGACCCGCTTCGGCCTCTAGGCCCAGACACCAGCAGGCAGCTCAAGGCAGCTGGCGAGTTGGCGCCTGGCCCTGGCTGTGCCAGCGAGCGCGCAGCTGAAGCCCAGAGCCAGCCTGCTGACGCCCGCCCAGTCCAGCTGCCTGACACAGGGCTGAGCCTTCGGCCTTGGTGCCTGTGCCCAGCAGTGCCGGGCGGAGGAGATGGGCAGCTGCCACTCAAGGAACATGCTTAAAATGTGGTGGCGACCGCAGAGAGTGTCTGCCCGTGTGGAGCTCATCATAAAACTGAGAACCTTAAAAATACTGGTTCTCTGAGAAGCAAGATGCCTGTTGCACGTTCGCACGACCCACGGCGACCCATGGAAAGCAGCGCCATCCTCCCTGCCTGCGGCACCCCGAGGGAACTGACTGCCGGCTCAGCCTTGGTCCCTGGCTCCTGAGCAGCGGTCAGCAGCTGCCGTCTGAGCCAGGCGCTCGCATCTTGTGCCAGCGTCCGGGTAACCACGCCACCTAATTCACAAGGCCAGAGTCTCAGGGTCTGAGACATAATCTCTATCGGACTGAGGATTCATTTCATCTTCACTAAGTGACAGAAAATAAATGCTCCTGGGACCTGGGCACTGCGATCACAGCGCAACCACCAACGGAGGCACAGCAGGTGCGGGTTACGGCCGCACAGGAGGGTGGGCACACCCCGCACAAGGCACAGGCCAGCCAGAGAGGCGCGAGACTGTCCCTTAGCGCTGCGCTCCCGACTTTCTGTCCCGCGTTTTGTGCTGCTGCCGGCCGACCCTGAAGTCCTGAGTGACAGGACTCTGGCACCCGTGACTGTGCCTGCAGGAAAAGCACATGACCGGGGTGGTGACATCTCTGCACATCAGTAAGCCGAAATCCAGGCATGCAACCGTAGGAACGTGCTAATGAACACACAGCTCGCCGTGTCATGTACACATCCCCCCATGAGATTAACGCTGAACAAAAATACAGAATTTGATTTGGTTCTTGTCCAACTCTGTTTGTGACCAGAATTGTGGGAAGAATCAAGTTTGTAGACTGAGGTATCACTGTAGTTATTTTTAAATACATTGACAACATGTATTTCAATGATTACTTTCCTTTTTTATGTTTATGCATTTACAATTTTATTCTAAGGAGAAACCCGCAGACCTCCCTGGACTGCACAGTGTAGGTTGTAAAGGTCTCTGATCTACACACGGTCTTGGTCATCACAGGAGAGTGTGAGGAAGGGGAGCCCAGCGGGAAAGGGGGGCCTGGGAGGAGATGGGGGGCGTCGGGCGGTGGGGATCCAGGCGGGCAGACCGGCCTCCAGGCTCTGGGCCTCCCCCGACCCCGCGCCTGCTGCCGCCAGAGCCCTGAGCCCGGAGCCCGGGGTGGAAGGCTCCCCTCCCTCCGCCCGGGGCCCCAACACGCCCAGCCGGGCACCGCGTCGTCCCGAGCCCCGCCCTGGCGCAGCCCCGCAGGTGCACAGCGCTCGGCAGAGCGCAGAGCGGGGAGGTTCCCGGCCGAGTCCCGCGCAGGAGGAAGCGCCGAGAGACAAGGCCCAGCCTGGCGCCACCCCCGGCGCGCGGGGGACTTAACCACCCGCCGGCCCGCCCGCCCCGCTGGTCCGCCCGAGCCGGCCGGTCCCGAGCAGGCCTGTCGCCATGGTGACGGGCTGTGAAGCTTTTCAGGCAGCCAGGGACAGCGGCTTCCGGAAAGAAAGGAATCAGGGCTGCGCGTCAAATCTGAAAAGGAGGCAAAGGAGGCAGGCACTAGAGGCTGAAAATGTGAGCACGGCTCAGGGGCCTGCGCGCCTGCGAACCAGGGCGGGGGCTGGGGTGCTGGGGTGCTGCGTGGAACCCCGCCCACCCCGGGGACCCCGAGAGCCCGCGGCGGCCTCGTGCACTGTCCCCTCCTGAGTCCGCTGCTCCCCTCCCCAAACACGCAGTTTCCAGGGCTGGCCCAGCTGCCGAGAGTGAGCAAACTTTCAGGGGAGGGGAAGTCAAGGCACTAAGGCACTAAGACTTCTGGTAATTTTTAAAATAATACATTTTTCAGACTTCTCCTCAGCTCAAATTGAGCACTGTCCACATGTAGTGAGAGTGTCTGGAAAGAGCACCCGTGGGAGACAGCGTGGGGGGAGGGGAGCAGAGGAGTGGCAGGGCGGCTTCCTGCCCTCAGGCTCCCACAGCCAGCTCCTTTCCGTTCCCAGATAAGAAAACTAACAAGCCAACAACTTTGAGATTTTTTTTTTCAGACAGGGTCCTGCTATATAGTCCAGACTGGCCTGGAACTCACTATGTAGCCCATGCCGGCTTTGAACTCACATGGATCTTCCTGCCTCAGCCTCCCAAGTGCTACGATTACACGCATTCACCACCAGGCCTGTCCTTCAACAATAATCTAGACCTCCTTAAGGACAAGGCCCTCAGTTAATACCGCAGGTCTCCTACAATTTAGGAAAGACTCATTTTCAGGTACATAGGTCCTTGATGTAAGATGGATTTTGTTCTGTGAACTGCATAAAGTGAACTGTATAAAGTATTAAAACACAATTGTAAATTTAAAGTGCATTTTTAAAAACAGCTGGGCCTGGTGTGGCGGCACATACCCTGTAATCCCAGCACTCAGGAGGCTGAGGCAGGATGATTGCTGAGTCTGAGGCCAGTATGGATTACACAGTGAGACTCTGTCTCAAGCACCCCCACCCCACATGCCAAACCCCCCTCCATGGAAGCAAAGCCGAAGAAGCACCCAGACATGACAGTCTGGCAGCCTGGCACAGGCAGTGTGGTCCTGCCTTCCCTGCCTCCTTGTATGCCCAACCTGAGCCCTGGCAGCCTGCTGCTGTCCAGGGTCAGGAAGGAACACTGTAGCATTCATCACCAGCCTGGAAAACGATCGGAACTCAAAATCTAAAATAAAGTCTTACTGAACACATGCTGCTTGCATGGAGAAGATCTTACCTCCAGCGGTCATGAAGTCAGTGACCCATGGTTCTCCTGGACACGCCGTCCGCTGTAACTTCAGGTTACGGGTCTGACTGCAGCGGGTCTGCCGATAAGGGCCTGGAGATCCTGAAGAATGGGTCTGCCCGCCCCTCTTTCGGGGATTTTTGGGTTACACACGGGAGGAGGATCTAAACATTCTAGTGATTGGCTAACAGTTTGATCTATCAGACTTATCGGGTGGTCATTGGTAGAGAAAGAACAGAAAATACTAGGTCATCTTGAGGGAGGGCTAACAGAGGAAATCTTGGTGGGAACAGCTCTGAGGGGTAGCTTGGTAAGTTCTGTGAGTTACGTCCCCTCAGGCTACCAGGGGATCGCTGTGACCTGGCAACCAGCATGACCAGGGACCTTACTGGTTTGCTTAGTTTTTCAGGGAACCTTACACAATTAGCAAGTTGTCACAAGTTGTTTTTACAAAATATATATCACATTCGCACAGGACGTTTTTACAAGTACAAAGTTTGCTCACATTTTAAACATCAGGTAGGGGTGACTTGTAAAAGGAAGATTCTTTGGTCCCAACAGACCCTCCTAGGAGGCCACCGCCAGGACGGCTCGCAGAGGCCCCGGCCCCAGACCTCCCGGCCGTCGTGCCCTGCGGCTTCCCGGGGGGAGAGGCTTTTGCCCTTCCTGCTCCTGTTCATTCCGTGCCCAGGAGCTCGGAAAGTCTGCAGTGCCAGTGGAGTCACCTCGCAGAGCGAGGGCTGGAGCCTGGCCTCACGGGCGCTCTGTGGACAGGCCGGAGCGCGGCCGTCTGGGCGCTCCCAGCTTCCGCCCGCCTGCTCAGAGGGATTCCGAGGTAGTTCCCACCGGTTAGCAAAAGCCTGCAGTTTGCGATCTGCATACGCTGCAGCGGTGACCCCTGAAGCCGGAAACTAAACAAAGGAAGGTGAGAGGAAAAAGAAGACAGAAATCCAGGCTCACCCCCCAGAAGAATAAAAGAATTAGAAGGCAGCCTGTATCAGCAGCCTCAGCAGCTTCTCCTCTCTCCCCTCAGCCCGTGTCTCCATCGTTTGCTCCCAGCCCGACGGGCTGGACGAAGGCTGCCTCTGTCTCCAGGTCATTTTCACCCAGAAAGAGTTTGTTTTTTTTTTTGAGACAGGGTCTCGCTTTGTAGTTCAGGCTGGCCCTGAGCTCACTATGGAGCCCAGGCAAGCCTCGAGCTCAGCAATCCTCCTGCCTCTGCCTCCTGAGTGCTGGGATGACAGGTGTGAGCCACCACGCCCGGCACTGTGGTTTGTGGTATTGATGGCTTGTGGGCGTGAGTCTCCACGTCCAACATTGTATGTGGTTACCGGGGATCGAACTCAGGACCTTGCACTTGGGAGGCAGGTGCCAGAACCACTGAGCTAACCCTCTGGCCCGAATTTTTTTTTTTTTTAGAATCTCACTCCGTAATTCAAGCTGTCCTTGAACTCACTATGTAGCCCAGGTTGGCCTCAGAATCGTGGCGATCTTCCTGCCTCGGCCTCCCCAGTGTTAAGATGACAGGGGTGTACCATTGTCGCGGGAAGCCTGCTGCAGTCAGGACAAGCGGGCCAGCCTGCGGGGAGGGGCGCTCAGAGATGGAACTGTGAGTGAGGGCAGCCTTGGAGTTCCTTAGCCACATCTTTACTCTGTGGAGCCTGGTTCCTCCTGTGGCTTTGTAATGATAAGAGCCTCCCACTTGGAGAATCTCTGCTAACTCCCAGCACAGCTGCAGGTAGTAAACTGCAACCTCCCGACCTTTTGCACAGCCTCCTCCCCCTGCTCACTAATCTACTAGTGACTTTGTAACCATGGAAACCGATAAGCACCTGGAAGAAGCTCTGTGGAACCTAAGATTGTAAATCAGTGTGTCACCTCCGCGTTTCTATATAACTGTAGCAAAATCGGAATGGGGGGGTAGTCAGTGAACCTGAGTGGGACTCGCTTCCCTCGTGGCTGACCTTCGCTAGCGAATAAACTTTCTTTTACCCGACTTCCTGTCTCTCAAGTACTTGGAACTCCCTTGCGGTAACACCATCACACCACTCTGATGACTTCAGCTGAAGGAACGGCGGCCGGCTTGCAGTCCGGGGCCTGTGGGGAAACGGGAAGCCGGAGATTAGATGGCTCCACCTGGACCAGTGGAGCCACGCCTCCCAGGTCGACTCTTTAAAACGAGCTCTCTGTTTTTCATTACACCCTGGCTTTTATTTCCTGCACTGTGGGTCAATCTAGGGCCCTGTGCATCTGGGCAGGAGGCCTGCACTCGGCCACAGCGGTGGTCCCCAAGGTGGCCCATCCGTCCCAGGGCAGCGCGGCTGCGGCCAGGCGCAGGACACTGGAGACAGTCGTTGCTCGTGGCCCGAGTGGAGGGCACAGCCACTGCCAGAGGCCCTGAGCGTCACAGGCCAGGCAGAGGCAGAGCGAGGGAGCACGGGCTGGGAGCTCCCTGTGGCTTCCGCGGGGGCCAAGGCCACACCAGGGTCCTTGTCTGGGTTCTGCGGCTGTGACAGCATGCCTGAAGCTCAGCACTTTATTTTAAAAGATCAAGATGTATTTAGCTCAAAGAGGCTGAAGATCGGAGTCCAAGGTGAGACCATTGCTCCCGCCCAGCTCCGGGAGGCCTTGGGGGATGGGTCACGGCGGGGAGGTGTTTGCAGAAGAGACCACAAGGCCTGCCAGAGCCAGGATTCAGGGCCAGGCTTTCACTGCTGTTTGTTCAGTGTTCAGCCCCACCTGTGCTTGGCAAACTGAAATACAACCCAGCCTTTTTATATTGGTTTATTTTTCCCTTCGAGACCATCACGGATTGTCAGGCTTGGTCTCAGACTTGCCATCCTCCTGCCTCAGCCTCCTGATGGCTGGGGTTAAGATCTACTGAGACTGGGCTTCCCAGGGTGCTGCCCTTGTGAGCCAGCACCTCGCCCGGGCCGCTCCCGGAAGGCACCAGCTCTCCACGGCCACACTGGAGCCTTCAGGACACAGTGGGAACGCCCCAACCTCAGCCAGGAGCAGCCAGCTCAGGGATTCCAGGGCCTGGTGGCAGGGGCTGTTCCAGAGTCTACGTCAGGGTGACTGGCAGGCAGGCAGCAGCCACCAGCACACAAGGGGGGCGGACAGAGGGCGGGAGGGAGGGAGACGTTACCGCCCCCGCGGGGTGGCCGAAAGGAAGGCACGCGTGAGGGAGTCATCCATGGCTCTAGAAATGAGCCAACCCTGGGAGGAGCAGTCTCTGCCCTCGGTGGGTCTGTAGACCCCAGAATGCTGGGAACACAGAAATCAGAGAAGCCAGCGAGCACACGGGCCAGCAGCCACTGCACTCCGTCCTTGGGGTGCCCGAGGACCCTTGTGACACCCCGCAGTGCAGGCGCCCCGGGCCTCTTGTGGGGTCAGAGCCCAAACGAGGGTTGTAACCACGAAACTGAAGAGCACGTCTCGGCGGAGTGTGTCCGGCCGTCTGCGAATCCAGGTCCGGGCGCATCCAGGTCGGCCGCCGGGTCACGCGAGCACCCGTAGCCCCGAGCCGGCCTCCCGCCGCGGGCTCAGGGTCCCGACAAGGGCCGGCCGGCCGGGCTGCACCGGGGCGCCCTCCGCCCGCACGGAGCCCCTGGGCCGCGCCTACCCGGGGTTTTAACCGCCAGGCCGGAGGCGTCTGCGCGCAGCCTCCGCGGGTGGGAAGGTCTGGCGCCCCCGGCCCCGTCCGGAAAACCACCCTGGCTGTGGCGGTGGCTCGGGTGGGTGCACCCCAGGTCCCGCTCGGCAATGGGGCCTTGCAGGGGTTAATGTAATGCCGATGAGGCCCACCCCACTAAGTTTCCACAAGAAAGAACAGTGGGGGGGGGGGGGCAGAGATTTAGCTCAGTGGTTCTGGTGCCTGCCGCACAAGTACAAGGCCCTGAATTCGATTCCTGGAACCACATACAATGCTGGGCGTGGTGACTCAGGCCTACAGTTGAGGCCACACCGGTGTGCAGATCTCCAGAGTGGTGAGCTAAAACAGACCTCTTTTCCTTTGTAAAGTGTCTACTCCTGGGTATTTTGTCATAGTGATGACAAACAGACCCTCATACACTAGTCATACCACATACATTGGTATTCACATAAGCACAACTTCTGCCAATATGCCTTGCAGTGATCATCACGTTGCTTAAAAGTCACTCACCGAAAGAAGTGCACATCACCGTAATGTACTAATGTCCTATGCCCTGTGAGCACCAAACAAAGCATTAGAGTCATGAACGCTGCTTGCACATGCTGGACTTTCTGTGGCCTTTGGCGGTTCAGCCAGACACCCAACCAGGGAGCAGCGGAGTCATCGAAGGGTCTGCCTCTTCTTGGGTATTGTAAAAGCTCACAAGGTTCTTTCTTGCTCCTTGGCCTTGCTGGACAGTCTGTGTGCAAAGACACGGGCTGGGAGCGTGACAATCCTCCCAGGAGCCCACGCCTGCTGACGACCCGAACAGAGATCCTCGTGGCAGTGTCTGTGGCACAGGCACCACCAAATGCCGGAGCATTAGGGATTTAAGGCAAAAGGTGGCCCACTGCTCCAGGTTCCCACAACGGGAAAGAAGCGTGATCGAGAAATAAGAATATGGACATTAAAAACTATCATGGTGGGGCCGGAGGGTTAGCTCAGTGGTTCCGGCGCCTGCCTCGCAAGCGCAAGGACCTGAGTTCAATCCCCGGTAACCACATATAATGCTGGATGTGGAGACACACCCACCAACAATCAACACCGCATACCACAATGCTGGACGTGGTGGCTCACGCCTGCCTGTCATCCCAGCACTCGGGAGGCAGAGACAGGAGGATTGCTGAGTTCGCGGCGGCTTGCCTGGGCACCATAGTGAGCTCAGGGCCAGCCTGAACTACAAAGCAAGACCCTGTCTCAAAAGGCAAAAAACAAAAACATTCTCCTTAGCTTCAAGCACTCTGACCCTGTAGGGCGTCTCAGTGTGCTGCTGGGCTGATGTGCAACACGTTTGCCTTTTAGGATCCTTTTGACTCTGAAGAGCCAGCATCACAGATCTAGTGAATACAATAGATGAAGACAGACTAATGTTTTATGAGCCCCCTTCCCAGTGGGTCACATCGCTATGTTTTTTCTTTTCTGTCATGCCTTGTAAAGACATCCACAGGGCCGGAGAGTTAGCTCCAGCGCCTGCCTAGCAAGTGCAAGGTCCCTGGTTTGATCCTCAGTAACCACATACAATAATACTGGGCACGATGCCCACCAGCAATCAGTACCGCAAACCACAAATGCTGGACCCTGTGGCTCACGCCTGCCATCCCAGCACTCGGGAGGCAGAGGCAGGAGGATTGCTGAGTCCGAGGCTTGCCTGGGCACCATAGTGAGCTCAGGGCCGGCCTGAACTACAAAGTGAGACCCTGTCTCAAAAAGCAAAAAAAAAAAAAAAAAAAACACAAAAAGGTTGGAGATGTAGCTCAGTACGTCTGGGCCCTGGGTTCTATCGCCAATACCACTAAAACGAAAAGCCTCAAAAACCAAAACAACAAAACACACAGCCACAGAATTTGATGAAATACATAGAGTGAGTTTTTTTTTTTTAATTCTTTTACTATGTAGGAGGCTTTTTCAGAGGTGAAGACAACTTTGTCTTCCCAGAGGACAACTCCTCCACTTGGCTTTATGAGGCAGATAGCAACCCCAAGCCACGGTCGGCGAGGGCCTGCGCAGGCCTCAGTATAGAGCGAGTTTTAACAACTTAAATTTAGTTGATGGTATCTGCATTATACAGTTGTCTTTATTTTTGTCAATGTCTCAGTAGGTTCGTAATAGAAACAGCAAGAAAAGGTCAAGATTGGATAGTTTTAGTGCTGAGTTCTACCTACATTTCAAAGAATAAGCATTTCTATTATTTATAGTGGTGGTCTTCCTGAGGGGGAAAAGCGAATTTGCAAAACGTTCGTTCGTGAAAAGCTCTAGCTTCTTGCGAGCCTCTGAAGTGGACACCGCCCCCTTCCCTTGCGTAACTGTAAACTGCGTTAGGTTCTCCGTAGAGCTTCCGGAGCTCCGCAGCTCTCGTTACCTTTGAAGTTTGGAGCCTCAGAATACGTGCTCGGGTTTATAATTTCCTTTGTTCCTAACGCGGATTGTTACACTTGATTCTTTGCGATAGGTGGAAATCCGTACACTGTTCCAACCCGAGGGCTTGTGCCGCATTAGCCAATGAGATGGGTAAGCTAGTGGCCAATCAGATTGCGGGCCTGACCGAGGCGGGGATACTAAATGCAGCTCCGCCCCTTAACTTCAGGACGTTCGGCGACGGGTCTGAACCGCGGGGCCCCGCGGCGCCCACCGCAGGCTCTTTCCGAAAGTCCCGGCCCGGCCGCCTGCGCCTGGCTCTGAGCCCCGAGGGGCAGCTCGCGCGCCTTCCGCCGGCTCATTACAGAGACGAGGCCCCCTCCGGTTCACTTCATGCAGCACATTTACCTGAGCTTTTTTTTTTTTTTTTTTTTGAGACAGGGTCTCGCTTTTGTAGTTCAGGCGGGCTCTGAACTCACTGTGTAGTCCAGGCAAGCCTGGAACTCAGCAATCCTCCTGTCTCTGCCTCCCGAGTGCTGGGATACCTGAGTATTTTTGAAACCTTTTCTGCACAAGACAAGTTCGGTCTGCACAGCGGAGCTCTTGCGAGTTACGCGTGCGCACACAGCTGTGCACAAGGACGAAGGCCCAAGCGCGTCCCGACCGCGCCGAGTGGACTCCTGTGCCCAGCAGGGCCGAAGGGGGCTCCGGGTTCGGGCGGCACCGGGCGGGGCCGAGGGGGCTCACCCGTGCCAGAGCTGCGCAGAGGCCCCGCCGGCGACTGCGGCGCTCCCAGCACCCCGGGACGGCTCGGGAGGGAGCCCGGGCCCGGGAGCAGGCTCGGTCCGGCCGCGCGAGGTGGCCTCGAGCCGGTGGACGCCCCGCCGTTACTCACCCCGGAAGTCGCCAGTCGCGGCAGCGGCGGCGAGCGCCAGGCCTGTGGACCTGCGGCGCCTGGGGCCGCGCGTTCGCTCCTCCGCCGGAGCCCGAGGCAGGGTCCGTGGGCGGGGCGCCGCGGCCGCGTGGGGATCGAACTCGCGTCGCGCGTCGGCTCTGGGGGCTCTGGGCCCACGCGCGCTGCAACGGCCGCCGAGGGAGCCGCAGACCTTCAGCCTCTGCCTTGGGCCGGGGAGACCAAGCTGCAGACCCCAGGCCGCGGGGAGATGAGGAAGCCCGGAGAGGCAGGGGGAGGCCGGGCCGCGGAAGGGCTCCCGCAGCGGCTGCCCGCGGTCTGTGCTGCGCTGTGTGCTAAAGATACCAAAGGTGCCATCCCAGACCAACAGCAGCTCTGCTCCGCGTTGATACGTCCCATTTGGGGCTGACTTCTAATAAAATTCCCTTGAAAGGGTAACGTCTGCGCTTGTTTGGTGCTCTTTGTTTGAAAGACACAGCTGAGTGAACCGTTTGAGGGCTGTTCAAGAAGACGCGTGGTCAGCATTTCCTAGTTTACCCACAAAGGGCCTGGCCTGGGGCAGACAGGCACGTGGGGCCAGCGACTGGTCCTGCACTTACAAAGACCGGTGAAGGTGAGAGGCCCAGGGGGAACAGCAGTATGAGATCAGGCCTTTCGGAGATGATAACCGTGCAATCAAAATAATAAGATACCAAACTAGTAAAAGTTTAGGAACACACCCCACCTCCCATTGCTGGTGTCTCAGTGTCCCACTAAACCTCAAGGGGCATAAATGGGGGCTAAAGGTGGCTGGGTGGGGGGTGTGAGCGTGGACACGGGTGTGATGGCAGCATGAAAGGGAGGTAACGGAAGCCGCAAGCGGGGCGTGGGTGGCACCAACCAACAGGCTTCTGTCCCTAGGGAACGTAAAGGGCGAGAGGGAAGACAGGCTTCTGCTGAGGTTGCTGCTTTCTGCCCGCCACACCGCGGTGCTCGTCCTCCGCGGCTCTGCCGTGGAGCCAGCTGACGAGGCACTAACCTGTGCCCACTGTGAGCTCAAGTACACCTTTCCTCCTCTGACTTTGGGTGTGGAGTATTTTCTCTTGGAAACGAGAAAGGTAACTAAGACATACGCCCCAAATAAAGTTTCAAAACAAAACACAGTGCAGAAATGTGCTGACTGATCACTTCATTAACATAGAGGCAAACCTGTGAAAATATTAGGTAATAGAACCCAGAAGTGTACTTTGATATTTACAGTCTCACATGATATAATAAGTCACCTGTCCACCATTATGTTTTTCATGTACTCTGGAACCTTGCTAAAGCATATTACTACTTTTGTTTTGCTTTACTTCAATTTGTTTCATTAAGGGATGATGGATAGTAAGCAATTTTTTGGCTCTTATGTAGTGTTTTTAAAATGCGTTTATTTTAGCACCACTGTTTGGAGAGCGTGGCTGGGTGTGGAGCTCTGGATCACTGCACTTTTCTTGCCTTCTGACCCGTGTTGCTAATGAAAGTCGCCTGGTTGGTTTACTGCTGGCGTGACCGGAACTCGCCTCTGCGAGGTTAGACTTCCCTGCCGTACGTAATGCTTTGTGGTGCCGCAGTACTTCCAGGTTCAGGTTTATTTTGATTTCCTGCTCGTCAAAGAGGTTTTTCAATTCAAGCCTTGCTCTTCATTTCTGGAGAATGGGGCCGGTGCTTCTTTAATCCACGTCCTCAGGAGCGTGCAGGTTCTGTACGGATCTCCCTGTTTTCTTGTGGAGCCCACCGGGAGCTTTTCCGAGCCTCTTTGCATACTTCCCATTTCTCCCAGTTTTCCCCCGGCTTCCGGTGCGTGATCCGGAAGCTTTTCATTGCTACCTTCCAAATCTCCCCTCTGTGCCTTCTGGCTGTCCAGTGTAACAGTGGGACACTTTCCTGAGCATTATTATTGCTGCTGTAATGACTTTCTTTTCCACTTCTGAGATTTTCAATTTGTTCCTTTTTCACCTCTTCAGGGCTTGTTTCACGAGCGCCGCTTCCTCCCCTGATGCCTTGAGCAGCGAACATCCTATGCTTCACAGGCTAACCCCTGCCTCCATGGGTATTCATCGTTCCGCCTGTTAAAGATTTTAGTGGCTTTGATGGCGGGCGCCCCTGTGTATAGGGAAGGGTGCTGTGGATGGACCCTGGGCTTGTTTAGGCCAAATAGTGGGATCTGAGGAGCTATTCTTGCACGGGGGCACTTCCATATGCATCTTTATTTTCATGGACCAGCGTCTGATTCGGCCCTGGCCTGGATGGGTTATGTGGGTCTAAATCACGTCCTACAGTATGTGGGCAACCTAGATCTTTTCCTCCGTATCGATACTTTATTTGGAGTTTTTGCAGATGTTATACTGGGCGTCTCTTCTTCACTTTCTCAATGTGCTCAACAGTGAAAATCCACATCCAACATATTTTCAGTAAACTACACATTCCACTTCAGGTTATACCCTCCTTCTTGAAAGTCAATAAGAGGATAAATGACTGAAGACTTACATACTAGGGGGGGAGAAATGCCGTCAGGCACGCCCTGGCGCTCTACGAATCTCTTCTCACTGCTGTATTTTACGTCCACGAGTGAAGCCACCGTCGTGTGCTTCCAGCTTGCCAGCCCCTTGCAGTACTTCCGTTCCAGGTCCCTGAGGCCCAGGAACTGTTTTTCTGAAAAAAATCATATTGTCAGAGCCAAGGCGATGTTCCTCGACCTCAGTCCCCAGAGAACAGCTTCCCCTCGGCCCGGGCCTCCCAGCGGTGTGGGGACCGGCAGGGTGGCCTCCTCGGAAGGACCCCTCAGGAGGGCAGCGAAGGGGGCTCACTGCACTGGTTGGAACCCGCAGGAGCTTGGCAGGCGGCAGGTGGGTCTCTGGTGCTTGGACAGCAGCAGCAATGCCTGGGGGTCAGGTCTGCGGGCGCCCTCAGGGAACAAGGAGAAGAGTGGTCGGAAGGGCAGACACTGGACGGTGGTCAGTGCCCCACTGGCAACAGCATGACTCGTGTCATGGCTTCCACATGCCGACCTAGGCCTGGGTATAAACGGAGCAGTGACCGGCTAGAACCTGCTATTATCCCTACTTCTCTGGGACCAGCCAGCTTGGGCACAGTTTCCGAGGAGCCAAGGAGGTGAGGAAAAGCCGCCGAGGCAGCCAGATCCTCCTCGCAGCTCCTCCCCTCCGGCTTCTTTGTGATGCCGCAGAGCCACGCAGCGCAGCCAGAAGGGCTGGGAGACTGCGGGCACAGGGTTCCCTGGGCCGAGCGGCCCCCCGACCGCCCACCTCCAGCAGCCCTGCAGCCCGCGCTCCGCCTGGCTCTCCTGAGACTGCCTGGCAGGGAGCCTTTGTGCGTGTTCGATGTGTGCAGAAGACAGCCTCCGGGGCTGCTCCTCGGGCTCCCTGGAGCCGCCATGGTGCCCAGCTGGCTCCTGAGGCCCAGTCGCCACCTGTCAGGGTGCTGATGAGAGCTCCCCGCAGCTGGCGTGGCAAGAGATGGAGGGGGGCCAGGGAAGGCTGTCGGCCAGACACGCCCCGCCGAGCTGGTGCCGGTGCCTACAGCGCCCCAGGTGCTTTTTCCACGGGCACTGGCGCCCTCTGCCGCCGCCCTGTGCCGCCGGGCTCTGCTGCTGGGCCGGGGCTCCGCCTCCTTCCAAGCCTTCGCAGGGGCTGACTCCGTAGCAAGGGTCTGGCCCAGACGCAAGGAGAATGTTCGGGAGAAAAGGGCTTTGCCGTTCACAGAGGACGGAGAGGCGCCGTGCGAGGGGCCCAGGGGCCAGCACTCGCCCAGTACGGCAGGCTCTGGCCTCGGCCCGCATCCCGGCACCACACGCACGAAGGGCAGCACTAGCGACGTGGCCTCACCCTCCTGCCAGGGCACCGTCACAGCCCCTCAGGTGCGGCCACGTCTCGGTCCTGGAGACCAGACCACGGCGGAGCCATCCTCAGAGGCACTGGAAGGCCGGGCTCCCGCCCTCTGCCTCGGGTTTCCAGGTGCAGAAGAAAAACAAGCCCTCCTGGGGCTCCACTTCCGTTCAGATTTCCGGCCTCCCCAGTTTTGCAGGACGGCTTGAGCGAGACCAGCGCACGCGGCGGGGACGAGCGGACGGGCGGCGTGCTCGGAGCCTGTGCCAGGAGGGCCAGCACGGCGCCGTCTGCGGCACCAGGAACCGGAATGGAGGTGACTTGTGGAACGGCAACGGGACCCAGAGGCTCCCGACAGTGCCTCCCCTCGGATGCCCCTGGCCTCCTGCCTGGCCCTGCACAGACGGACAGACAGGATGTGTCTGGAGATCTCCCCAGAGCCACCAGGGAGCGGGTTCAGGAGCCAAGCACAACTCAGCTTCCTGCGAGGCAGAGTCCCATGTCCAGGGCCCTTCTTCGGCCCCACTGATGTGCTCTCCAGACGGGCCTCTCTGGAGCACCTGCGGGGCCACGCGGAGCGAGTGTCAGCTGCGGCCGGAGTCAGGCTCCGCCAGAGGCGGCATGGCCGGTGACAGCTGGCCATCTTTCCGCTCTTCGGACCAAATATGCTCAGAGCTGCTCATCCAATCCGTGAACTGTGTTCCTTCTGTCTTTCCTGATGCTTTAAATGTAGCAATGGTGTTGTCAAAATATTCACTGTGCAAATGGTCTTATATTGAACCTACTTACCAAAACCTGCTTCAGAGGGACACAAATGCTTTTCTTTTCTTTTTACTTTTGTACTGGGATTTGAACTCAGGGCCTCGCACTTGCCAGGCAGGTCCTGTACCACTGAACTACATCCCTGATCCTTGGTTATTAATTCCTCTTTTTCATTTGTTCAGTAGTGTGGAGATCAAACTCAGGACTTCACACATGTTAGGCAAACTCTTTACCACTGGACTATAGCATCAGCCCGATTTACTCTATTTTAGTAGCTATTCAAAGTGATAAAATACCACACGAGCACTGTCTTTGTGTGTGCTCTGCCCTGTGTACGACCCTAGCTCTGCTCCCAGGGTGGCTGAAGGAAAGTGCATGCCTGAAGTATAATGTACTTCTTGTTAATTAAAAAACTAAATATCTTACTTCTTGTATATTTTTAATGTTGTCTGTGTGGTCTTCGGCTTTTCATGGTTTGGGTAAAAAGTAGACCCCAAAAGTGTCCTGTGTTGAGAAGTGGGATCTTTTTTTTTTTTTTTTTTTGAGACAGGGTCTCTCTTTGTAGTTCAGGCTGGCCCTCAGCTCACTGTGTAGCCCAGGCAAGCCTGGAACTCAGCAATCCTCCTGCCTCTGCCTCCCGAGTGCTGGCATGACAGGCGTGAGCCAC
Source organism: Thryonomys swinderianus (assembly GCA_004025085.1). Classification (NCBI taxonomy): domain Eukaryota; kingdom Metazoa; phylum Chordata; class Mammalia; order Rodentia; family Thryonomyidae; genus Thryonomys; species Thryonomys swinderianus. Next base: position 103,746 of record PVIC010000098.1, on the reverse strand, counting down.
CATGCCTGGCACTGTGGTATGCAGTATTGATTGCTGGTGGGCGTGAGTCTCCATGCCCAGCATTGTATGTGGTTACCAGGGATCGAACTCAGGACCCTGCGCTTGCGAGGCAGGTGCCAGAACCACTGAGCTAACCCTCCACCCCCCCACCCCTTTTTGAGACAGGGTCTCGCTTGGTAGTCCAGGCTGGCCCTGAGCTCACTGTGTAGCCCAGGCAAGGATGGAACTCAGCAATCCTCTTGCCTCTGCCTCCCGAGTGCTGGGATGACAGGCGTGAGCCACCATGCCTAGCACTGTGGTGTGTGGTGCTGATTGCTCGTAGGTGAGTCAGACCTTGAGCTTGCAAGGCAGGCACTGGAACCTCTGACCTAAATCTCTGGCCCAAGAGGTGGGACTTCTGAAGGGCGATTGGACCACAGGTACAAACATCAGTGAGTCCAGGAGGAGCTCGCAGCTGAGTGTGTATCAGAAAGTGGGTCTCTGTCTAAGAGCAGGTCGCTGGGGGCATAGCTTGGAAGGGGGTGTCTTGTCCCCTCTCTGCTTCCAGGCTGTCCTCTCCCATAATGCACTGCCTTACCTCAGGCCCAGGAGCTCTGAGGTAGCTTACCGAGGACTGAAGCCTTTGAAGCCATGAGCCATGCAAAGTAAATCTTCCTCTTGTAAGCTGTCCTCTCAGGAGTTTGGTCACAGACATGGAAAACTAACACTATTCAAAAGTCAGATATTGCTTGTGGGCTCTTGAAAGTCTTGATAGAGATGTAATAAGGAAAGAATACAGATTTACAAAAAAAAATTTCTGCAAAACTCCATAAGTGGCAGCAAAGCTAAGATATTTTAAAAAGATACTTTACTGGGCTGGGGATTAGCTCAGTGGTTCAGTGTCTTCCCGGCAAGTGCAAGGTCCCAACTGAGTTTGGTCCCTGATACCACATACCACAGTGCCAGGTGTGGTGGCTCATGCCTGTCATCCCAGCACTCGGGAGGCAGAGGCAGGAGGATTGCTGTGAGTTCGAGGTTTGCCTGGGCTACACAGTGAGCTCAGGGCCAGCCTGAACTACAAAGCGAGACCCTGTTTCAAAAAAAAAAAAAAAAGATACTTCACTGACTTCACGTAACAAGACAGGAGTAGGCAGAGGTGGTGCACATGTGCCCTCTGGCTCAGTCTGCGAGGGAGATTTTTAAGTGGTCTGCCCAAGAGTTTTCAGGAGCCAGCTGGGACTTGGCCTGGGGACTTTTCATTCTGTTTTACGTTTCTCTGCCCTGGAGGCAGCAAAAGCTGCAGCCAGGAGTCTGAGAACAAGCAGCATTTTCGGGGCTCTGCGTGGGACTGCGCATGCTCTGGAAACGACCTCCTTCCGCAGAGACCCCACCCACCGGCGCCCGTGCAGCCTCCTCTGTGTAGCTCACCTGGGTCCACTAAGAAGTATGCGGAAATTTTAGCTTCGAAGATCGGCTTCAGCAGGCGGAGCCTGTCGGATTCCTGGGGGACCTGGGTCTGCTCAGTGGCGGCCTGTGCCAAGGCCTTCATGCCGTCCTGGACGACGGTGCAAGGAAAAGGGTACGTGGGCGGAGGGACCCCAGCCTCCGTCAGTCTCTTTTGGGGGCCGGGGAGGCTCTGGCCCGGGGCGGCCCAGCCCTCCAGCAAGCTTCGGAGCGGGAGCTCGGCCGAGCCCGGCTCCTCCTGGTCCCGCCTAGCTGCGGGGCGCGCGTGGACTGGCTGGGGGTCCGCTAGTTTCCCGGCTCTGCAGGAGGGACACATGACATTCAGGCTCTTCGCAAGGAGTCTCCGTGCTTCTTTAAATGAAATGCCGTGAGTTTTTAGGAGATTTGACTTCTTACTGTCCTTATTAAAATCCTCAGCCAATGCATATAATCCTGGCAGCTGTAAAGAGAAAAGGGGGGGTCATGAGATGAATGAAAATATAAGCTGACAGACCCAGAACACTAGGGAAACAGGAGAGCAAGTAGCCAAGGAAACAGGAGCATTTACTTCTGGGAGATGGTTTGCCTGGCACAGCGAGCCTGTGGTGGCAAAGCGGACCAGCGAACACAGGGGCGACTGAGACCCCCCAGAGGCGGGTTACGTGGACACCCTTCACCTCCTCACTAGACATAAGCCAGTGTGTCTGGGTGTGCGCGCCTGAGACCTTCCCCGTGACGATTTACAGGGGTGACAGGTCACAGGGAGTCCGGGCAACCGACGGGGCGGGCGCTCCTGCTTGTTTTCGGGACCGGCACACTTGTTTCAAGGACGAGGCACCGACTGTCCAGACCTCAGAGCTCCAGCCTTGTGCCAGGAGCTCAGAGAACGCAGCAATGAAGGGGAAGAATGCTGTGACCGTTGCGGTTTGTGGAGCAGTTTTCCAAGACAGCTACATCCATGGAGTACCTGAGAAGAGGTACTGGCAGAATTGTTTTTTAAATCATTATTTCTCCCAATAACCTTCCTCATTTAACACCCTGTGTCAAAAGAACAGTATTGGGGGGCCCAAGATTTAGCTCAGTGGTTCCAGCGCCTGCCTAGCAAGTGCAAGGTCCCTAGTTCAATCCCGGTAACCACATACAGCAATGCCGGGCTTGGTGACTCATGACCACCAGCAATCAGTACCACACACCACAGTGCTGGGCATGGTAGCTCACACCTGTACAGCACTCAGGAGGCAGAGGCAGGAGGATTGCTGAGTTTGAGGCTTGCCTGGGCTACATAGTGAGCTCAGGGCCAGCCTGAACTACAGAGTGAAACCCTGTCTCAAAAAAAAAAAAAAGAACAGTATTGGGCCAGGGATATAGCTCAGGGGTGCACACCTGCCTGGCAAGCACAAGGTCCTGAGTTTGATTCCCAGTGTAGAAAACAAAGAACAGAACCCCCTTTCCAGGGCGTCCTGCCTCCTCGCCCATCTTTCTCAATGGCTTCTTGGTCTGTTCAATCAGAAAACCAAAGCGGCCAGGCTACAGGCGGGGCCATCCGGCTGGGACGTGGGTCAGCAGGGGAGCATCTGCCCAGCATGCCCACAGCCTGGGCTGGTCCCCAGCGGTGGCTGGGCCACTGGCCCAGGGCAGCGTTTCCTTTGAATCTCAGCCAGTTCTACTGCAAGGGCAATGAGTAGAAAATAAACTAAAATTAGCAAGTGGCTCTTGAAACTGACCGTCATGCTGCCAGCCCTCAGGAGAGCTTCTCTGTTTTGTCTGGACAGAAAAGTCCCTCGAAGGCTCCCTGGTGCGCCACTGCGATCTGGGATGTGCGCTCTCCTCATTCCTGACTGTGGAGCTTCCCGGAAGAGCACGCAGGACTCAGGGCGCACCGAGCACCGCTGCCAGGATCACGCTGCACGGCCATCGCTGGCAGGGTGGGCGCCTCTCACGGGGATTTCGCCCTGTCTCCTGAAAAAGATAAAAATAAAAGATCACATGAAATACAATGAGTGCAATGCTTTTTAACTCTTCCGAAGTTTTAAAAATTTATACTATTTTAATTTTTATGTTGTCTTCTCCTTAATCCAGTTTTGCCAAGTTAATCGGATTTCAGCCAGTTTTTTCTCTGAGATGGACATGTTCCCATTCAACACGCACAGCCAGGTTTGAGACTGGTTCAGAAAAAACCTGTATGGGTTGCTTTATTTATTTATATTTGCCTGACTATTTTGACTGAATTTTAGTTCATCTAAATAAAACATCACCTACCTCTGTATCCCAAAAATCTATTTTTCACTGAAGAGTAAAAACTACCAGTAACAAGAAGAGGAACGGTGCCTTTTCGGAGTGGTGAGCAGCGAGTCAGGACGGCGGGCGCGCTCCAAGCCACGGTCTGTCGGTCCCTGTGTGGGGCCTGAATCGGCCTGCCGAGCACTGGCCGCTCATCGCCTCAGCCAGTGGCAGCGAAGCCCCTTCCCTCGTGCTGGCTTCGTGCTGGCTGTGCCCGGCATGGCGACATGGCCCTGTGAGTGGCCGGCGAAAGCCCGTGTCTAGGGCACTCGAGGGTCCCCGCCGTGCCCGGCGATCTTGGAAGACTCCAGCTGGCCTGGAGGAGACTGGGTGGCGCCAGCAGCTGGCACGGCCCACCGGGCTCGCAGTGAGGCCACCTGCTCACCTGCCTGGCCATGGACAGGCCGCCACCCTTGTGCCGGCCCCTCTGAAGTGGTGGCCGCGAGTGACAGGCGCCTGGGTGGGTTCTGTAGAAAGGTGAAGACCGGGGCCATGGTGCCAGGGCCTCAGTCTGATTCAGTCCTGCCAGCGAGCCCTCGGTTGGTGGCCGAGGGAAGCGGCCTGCTGTGCATGTTGACGGCAGTGGTGGCCGCGGGGTGAGGGCGGGACGAGCCAAGTGTGTGTCTGCACAGTGACACAGCCGCCCTCTCCCCCTCGCAGGTGAGGCCTGGCGCCTGCGTCTGCGGGGCGGCTCCGCTCAGCCAGTGTTCGACGTTGACGGGAGAGGCTCAGGAAGGGCGCTGCGCGGCAGGGCTGCGTCTCCTCGCGGCTGCCCGCCTCTACCTCCGCACAGCTGGACGGCGGTGGGACGCCTGTGCCTGCCCGTGCCCACCCTTGCTCCGACTTTCAGGCAGCGGCCTCAGAAGTCTAAGACTCCACTCTGGCTCTTCTGCAGTCCTGCAAAGGAAAGTACTCTCCCACTTGCTTCAGCTAAAACCTCCCTGGGCCGCAGGCAGGCTCTGCCTCGGGGCGCCCACCTGTGCAGGCTCCTCCCACTGCAGCCGCTGGGTGTGTCCCTCTGTCCCTCGCAGGAGGGACATTTCAGGCTCCCGAACGAACTCTGGAGCCAGAGACCCCCGAGCTGCGCTGTCTGTACACAGAGCGGAAGGCTGGACAGCAGACGCTCAGTTCAGCCCTGCGGGGTGCAGGACAGGGAGCAGCGAGGTGCCGGTTCCCGGGTCCCTGCTGCTGGTGGCCCCTCTCAGGAAGTGTCAGGGTGCTGAGCGCCGAAAGGACGCTGGCGAAGGCGCTTTCCTCCAGGAGCTCCCTCGCCTGGGCCCTCTGCTCGCCAGCGTCAGGATCCGCCGGAGGGCCCGCCTCTCAGCAGGCGTCTCGGAGGAAGCGGTGGGAACAGCGGCCTCCACTGCCCGGAGTCCCTGTGCTCACCGCTGCTGCCAGGAGGGCAGAGGCCGCCACAGGCCTGACTCTGTGGCACGTACCACTCACGGGCTCGGCCTCTGCTCTTGGGCGTAACGAGGTTCACCCGCTACTGAGAAGCCCACTGGAAACTTTGACGGGAACAGTGAGGGACGTTCTAATCATCTGTCTACAGGTGGTGGTTACTGTACTCGTCTTTCTCCAGCCCTGCCATCAGCTGCCTCCCCCTTGTGAACCAATTTTTAAAAATAGCTTCCTAGGGCCAGAGATTTAGCTCAGTGGTTCTGGCGCCTGGCTCTCAAACTCAAGGTGTCCTGAGTTTGATCCCCGGTAACCACATATAATGCTGGGCGTGGAGACTCACGCCCACCAAAAATCAACACCGCATACCACAGTGCCAGACGTGGTGGCTCACGCCTATAATCCCAGCACTCGGGAGGCAGAGGCAGGAGGATTGCTGAGTTTGTGGCGGCTTGCCTGGGCACCATAGTGAGCTCAGGGCCAGCCTGAACTACAAAGTGAGACCCTGTCTCAAAAAAAAAAAAAATAGCTTCCCTCCCTCTCTAGACTCACTGTTGCAATGATTCCAACAGCGAGCTTCACGTCTCCAGCCTTGGCCTCGTGTGGTCATGACTGGGTAACTGCTCCCAGTCTCTGGATCTAGCCTCTCCCTAGTTCATTTTTCAAACCTGGAGATCTACTGCTGTGAGGCCATCACTATAGAGAGCTCAGTTAGGTAGAAATATTGTAGGGAGTCAGGCTGGGCCTCGACCGAGTCAGTGCAAAGGAGGAAAATGCCTCCGGATGACCAGGCCTCCGGACTTAGCTACGGGGCCAGGCGGCGATCACAGCTGGTCTGGTGACATCTAGACGGACCTCAGCCAGCCCGGTGGTGACCGAGACCTCTGGACCCCGTTCTTCCTAGGGGGTGTCTGTTCTTTCCACGCACACTTGTTCAGTGACTTGTTTTCCCTTTGGATCACTGTTACCTAAACGACTACACTTAGCTTGAACTCACTTTGTACCCACATGGATTTTGCGCTACAAAACTTCCCTGCAAAGTGCAGTCCCTGGCTACCTGCTTGGGCCACCCCTGCCTCTCAGGAGCTATCCTCGCAATAAACACTTTCTACTCTTAACCCCCACTGTTGCTAGAATTCGTTCTTCAACTTCAGAAAACTTGAATGTGGCATATCAGACATCTAACAAGTTGGGACTTAGCACAGCTCCCATATATCACTAGAGGTCCTATTTAATTTCCTGTATAATCTCCCTATCATTGTGCTGTAAACTTTAACTAGGCTTATGGAGACTCATCACAATCTACTTCTGACACTGTATCAGAATTTAGAAATCACATTTCAGGCTAGGTGGGTGGTGTATACCTGTCGCCCCAGCTACCTGGAAGCCAAGGCAGGAGCATCATTTGAACCCAAAAGTTCAAGACCAGCCTGGGCAACACAGGGACACCGTCTCACAACAGACAAAAATGCCAAACAACAAAAACCATTAGGAATAGAATAAAATTTTAAAACATGTTTCAAGGTTATCGCAGTGTTGTGAATGTTACCTCCACTTCAACAGCCGGTCAGTCCGCTGTTTCCTGCCCCGAGCGTATTGTCACTGTGCACCTTCCTTTCAGCCAGGACCCAATGAGGTTCCCCTTCTAACCAAGCAGAGCGCCCTCCCTTTCCTTCTATGCCAACCTAAATAAAAACACAGCACAAGGAACAGGAAGTTGAAAAGCACGATGTGGCATAGCTTTTGTGTCACGACAGGAAATGCAAATGAATAAGTTTTAAATGATTTAGAGAGAATCCACTCGAGACCATCAAGACAATTCCATGGGGGAAAAATTAGTCTTTTCAATAAAAGTGCTGGAAAATTAAGATATACACATTGGCTTCCTACCTTGATCCTTATCAGAAGATTAATTTAAAATGGATTATTTCCCCAACATAAGATCAAAACCTATACAGTTCCTACAGTAAAGCACAGAAGCTAAGCGTTTTCACCTTGAATTAAACAATGATTTCTTGGATATAAGTCCAGAGAAAGAAAACTGGGAAAAGAGATAAATTAGACCTTGTCGAAATTAAAAACTTTTGTGAATAGTGGGGAAAAAAAGTGGGGAAAAAAAACCCAGAGACAGGGAGGAAATGTTTCCAAATCTGTTTGACAAGATGTTTGTATCTCAGAGCTCATTAAAAATATGCACCACCAACAAAAAGACAATCCAGTAAAAACATGAGCAAAGGGGGGTGTGCAGATGGCATCTGGCCAGCTTTGAAGTCACCGCTCTCCCCCGACAAAGAGGAGGATGAGCAAACCGCAGAGCAGCTCCTTACAGATGGGAGCAGCGCGGTCCCAGGCCAGAGTGCTGCTCCTCCAACCGGAAGGACAGACGGCACAGCCTGCGGGACAGACGGGGAGGCAGCTGACGGAGAGGAGCCATCCGGGCGCTGCCCGCCTCCTTGACCCGCCCCGGAGCTTGTTCCTCTAATCCAGGGCACCTCCACTGGTCTCAGGCTGCAGGTGGCCGCGCGGAGCGTGGTTTCCGTGGCAGCGGCAGCTGGGTGGTGTGGGGGCCATGTCCCCGGGCGAGCTGAGCCACAGGACACGAACGGATCGGGTTCAGCAGGCCGGAGAGGGGCGGAGCACCAGAGGAGGCAGGTCCTACAGCCCCTGGCGAGGGCGGTGCGGGGCACAGCGGGGCTCAGGGCAGGGCAGGGAGGCGGGCGGTTTCCCAGAGAGCCGGCCCGAGCCGTGCGGCGGAAGGTCCTCCGTTGGCACCACAGGAAGCCGCCCAGGACGACTGTGCACACCGAGTTCAGCAACCGGCGAGGGCCGGGCAGCTGCTCTCTGCCGGGCGGTCCTCTGTGCGACCTAGAGCCGCGCGGGGACAGTGGCAGGCTGGGAGGGTGGTCTGCTCGGCGAGGAGCAGGTGCGAGGCGCCCGCCGCACAGGCTGGCAGCGTGGCCCGGGCCCAGCGCTCCTTGGCCTGGAAACCACCCAGCTGTTCCCCAGCACCGGACAGGCTGGAGACAAGCACCCCTTCCTTCTCCTCCTGCCAGACCTGGTCTGCCCTGAGCCAGCGCTGCGCTTGGGCCCGGGCCGGGCGGGGCCAGAGCTGGTGGGCTGCGCCCCGGCACAGGTCCACTCCGTGCAGAAGCGAGGACGGGCCCTTGAGGGCGGGCGGAGTGGCCACCGGGAAGGCCACAGGCCTTGGGGAGTTCCCCGGCCGGGCCTGCTCAGCTCTGCGCGGCTCTTACTTTTGTTCCCAGGCCAGGGGGCGCCTCTCTTGGCGGCTGCGCGACCCCGAGGCTCACACCGAACCCTCCACCCCGCTCGCTGGCGCACGCACGGAGGAAACGGGTTTGTTTCCTCAGTGTGAGGGGGAGACCCGCGGAGAGGGGCGCGGTCACACCTGGCGCTGTGGGGACGTCCCCGAGAACGGGGCGCCCGGGAGCCGCCTCGGCCAGCCGGCTGCACTCCAAGGACCAGCTCCCTGGCTCTGCCGTGAGCTCGCCCTCACGCACGCACACACACGCACGCACACACGCCCACGACGCACATGCACGCGCACACACACACGCACGCGAGCAGGGGCGTCTCGCCGGCAGCCCGCAGGGTCACTGACCTCACACGCAATGGTTCCTTCTCGCCAAGGCCCCTGGCCGCCGCTTTGCCGCCAGGCGACGCCTGTTTGAGCTCTGCGGGAGCCGGTTCTGTCCCCGCCCTGCGCCCCCGCGGCCGCGGCTTCCGGCACAGGGACAGCGAACGCTCGGGCCTCTCCGCGCGTCACGGGACTCAGCCCCAGCAGAAGGGAGGATTTCTACAGCGCTGTACAAAGGTGTGCCAAGCGCCTGTTCCGACCGGGCACTCTCGGGTCCAGGGCTACACTGGCAAGATTTCTGCTCCTGTGGCCAGGGTGTGGTCCTGCGAGGGAGGGGCGAGGCTCACGGGGAAAGGAGAGCGCACAGCGCGGAAGGGCGGCAGCGTCCGGGCCAGGCCTGTGGCGGCGGGCAGGGGCGGAGGACAGCGGCTGGCCGGAGCGAGGGAAGGCGGAGGGAGGGCGGGAGGGTCAGCTCTGCCCCAGCCGGACTCGAGGGAGCGTGGGCCGGCCGACTGCGTGGGGCAGCTCGCGGGCTGCAGAGGCAGCAGGAGCTGGGGAGGCCGGACGGGGCGCGGCCGTAACCGAGGGGACTCGAGCTGCCGAGTCCCCGCGTGCCCCCGCTCCTCCTCGGCTCCTCGTGCCTGAGGCTCCTGGGATGCAGTCTGCACTGGTACAGACGGGCACAGGGCGGCGTTTCCTCTGTGAGCCGCGCCGGCACAGTAGCCAACGCCGGGAGGGCCGTCGTGGGAGCCTGGAGCGGACCTGTCCTCGGAGCCGGGCGCGAGGGTGCTGCGCGGAGGGGGAGGAGGAGGAGGGGACTGTGCCGGCGGCAGCGCTGACCGAGCCGTGCAGAGTTTCGCCAGCGCCCGGGCTGTGCCGCCAGGAGAGGCCCGCGCTCGCCTCCCCGAGGGGCCCCCACCCCGGCGCCGGGCCCTGGCCCCCGTGTTCCTTTCCACGCCCCACAGGCTTCTTCCGCTCTTGTTCGCGTTACGTTCGGTGCGGCCCAGGCCCCGTGGGCCAGGCCCAGGAGGCTCCGAGCTCCGAGCGCGGTGCCCGCCGCGACCCTCTCCCTCACACTCAGGGCCGGTGGAGCCTGGCTCGTAAGTCAGGCGCGCGAGGGCGGGAACTCGGACAGGGCGCGGCGCAAGCCCCGCGGGAGGCACGGGCTGCCGGCGCTGGACTCTCCTCTGGGGCCCAGCACTGGCCAAGCCCTGCTGGCGAGACGGCCGCGTGAGGCACTCAGAAGCAGCACACACTTCTAGAGGCACCTCTGGAAGCTTCGAACCCCTGGTTATTATTGTTGATTATTATCAATTCATGAAGCTTTTGAGAGTCTAATTCCCAATGTACTGTCTCTGCATCGCATTCCAGCGTCAACATGGGGGGAGCCACATGCGCTGGGGGACAGGGCCCTGCAGCCCCGAGCTCGAGCCCGCTGCTCTCCCGAGGCCTCAGCTGTGCAGCCCGGCCCGTCAGCCCCGCGCCACCGCCCACTGTCTCTCACGGTGACGCCGCCTTCGGGAGACAGCAGGGAGCCACCGTGAAGGGCCCCGGGCCTGGGCTCCCTGCAGGGTCACGGGCACCTCTGGGACGTCACAGGCTCGCGTGGATTCCTGGACAGCCGAGAGTCCGTCCGTGACACCCCGAAGGGCCGCGGCCAGCAGACAGCCAGGGCTGGGTATGGCGCCCGCCTGTGATCCCAGCCCTGCGGGAGGCGGAGGCAGGAGGATGGCAGGTTCAAGCCCAGCCTGGGCAGCTTAGTCACTTGGTGAGACAGGCGAAAACGAAAGGGCCGGGTGGTAGCTCAGTGCAGAGTGCGGGGTCACTCTCCAGTACTGAGGATAAAAACAGGGTGCTGCTACTGTTGGTATTTCCTGCGATCTCTCTCTGCTGTGACCACATTCCACCCGGGGAAGCGGACACAGCAGAGCCCTTGGGCGCAGGGAGCCCTGGCCTGACCTTTGCCCCGACTTTCCTCTGGTTGTCTTTTCCCAGCACACTCCTCGGCTCTCTTTCGTAAGCTTTGCATTTCTTACGCATTGAGTTTATAAGAGCTGTTTTCATTGAGTTTTCTCTTTTTTCCTGGGGGTGCTAAGCACTCTCGCTGCCCCAGCCACACTCCAGCCCTCTGTGGGATTTGCCCTCCCCTCTGGGTCCCTGAAATGACAGTGGTTTATTAACCAGAGTTACAGAGGAACCACTGAAGAGAGTTTAATACAGTTAAGCAAACCTGATAAAACTCAGGTCACCTAGGAAATCAAAGGTGAACAACAGAAGGCACAAGAAATAAACTCTTGGGGCCGGAGGGTTAGCTCAGTGGTTCCGGCGCCTGCCTTGCAAGCGCAAGGACCTGGGTTCGATCCCGGGTAACCACATACAATGCTGGGTGTGGAGACACGCCCACCAGCAATCAACACCGCATACCACAATGCCGGACGTGGTGGCTCACGCCTGTCATCCCAGCACTTGGGAGGCAGAGACAGGAGGATTGCTGAGTTCGTGGCGGCTTGCCTGGGCACCATAGTGAGCTCAGGGCCAGCCTGAACTACAAAGCAAGACCCTGTCTCAAAAGCAAAAAAAAAGAAACTCTTGTGTCTTCTAAATCAGTATTGATAAGCATACTTTTTCGTATTAGTCTTTTTGTTTTGTTTTGCCTTTGAGACAGGATCTCCCTATGACCTTGAACTTGCTCTGTAGCTCAGGCTGTCCTGGAACTTGCAACACTCCTCCTCCTCCTGCCTCAGCCTCCTGAGCGCTGGGATTGCAGTGTGTCACTGTGCCTAACAGCACGTGTTTGCAGTATGTTCTGACTGTGCGCGGCCCCGCCCCCTTTCCCCAGGCACCCCATCTCTGCAGACCGCCTCCCCGCTGCCCTGCTTTGCCCTTGAAGCTGTTCGTACCGTGAGTCTCTCCTATTGGGTCAGACAGGGTCAGCGTGCGGCGCTCAGCCTCGTGGTCTCAAGGCGTGCCCGCTCTCCTGTAAGTGACACCGACTCCGCCGTGAGGCTCTGGGTGCACAGACGCTCGCCCGCTGAGTGCGCAGGCCGCTGTGTGAGCCGCACGCTGACCGGAGTGGCTGTGTGAGCGCGGAGCAGGACGACCTTCGCTCCCCCGGACGTACCGGGAAAAGGGCGGCTGGGCCGAGCGCAATTCCTCCACGGCGATTCCCACACCGGCCGTATCTTTCCCACAAAAGCTCGCCGGCAGTTTTGCTGAGTCCTTGGCACTGGCCCTTCCTCCTGCAGCACGGTGGGCTCTCAGTGCTGTCTGATGGCCATTTTCTGACGGTTACAGGTGCTGAAGACTTTCTGCTGTGGCTGCTGTGAGCGAGGTGTCGAGGGCTGGAGGTGCGGGCTTTCCTTTCTGAACCCGAGGCTGGAGGGTGTGGCCCTTCCGATGTCCCCGCTCTCCTCGCCGTGGACCCGTCTCCTGGGCCTCGTCCTGGGGGCCTCACACACGCTCTTAGCCGGCCAGGATGGACAAACTCACCCGGCCCTCCCTGGAGAGCGCCCCCCGCCCGCCCTCCCTGGCTCTGGCTCGCAGCAGGCCGGTTCTTGCCCGCGGAGACCCTGGCGGTGCGCTCCGTGCGGGGTGGGGGTGCGGGGCCCTGCAGTTCGCACGCTACAGGGTCTGGGTGGGAGCTCTGGTGAGCAGTCGCTGGTGTGAGCGCCTTGGGCTCCCTGCGCTGGGGGTTCTGGGGGTTCCCTGCTCCTGCGAGGGAGGCGGAGCTGAGCTGAAGCCCAGCCCCGCACGTGTGAGCTTACCCACAGCACGCAGGGCCCGGGTACAGGCACCGGGCTCTCTCCACCTGGGGGCCCCCGGCTTAGTCTCCCGTGGAGGAGACCCGATGCTTCTCCACGCGGGGCCAGAGCGCTTACCCGTCAGAGGGCGGAGGAGGGGCTCAGCCTCCCTCCACCAGGCTGGCCGCCGTCCAGGCCGCCCACTGCCCACAGCGGAGCTCTCTGGGACGCCGGGGCGGGTCGCCTCCGACGCAGAGCTCTCACCGCGCACCGACTGTCCTCATGTAGCGGTTTGCTCCCGGCTCGCGGCTGGAGCGGCTCCGGGCGGCGGGGCCTTAGGTGACTAGCTGTGCCTCCCCGCGCAGTGGCTGCCATGAGCAAGTCTGCTGCTGCTGCTGCCTCTTCCGGGTGTACCTGACGCCCCTCTGCTTTCCCACCTGCTCACAGCCCAGCACGCAGCTCCCTGCAGGCAGCTGCCCGGCTTAGACTCCCAACCTCCAGAACCGAGATCCAAGGAAACCTCTTTTTTTGTAGAGCACCCAGCCCCAGGTATTTCATTACAGCAGCCGGATACAGACTCATCCGGACAGGGGACAGCTGGGAGCCTCGGGAAAGGGTGGGAGCGGGCTGGGTCACGGGGAGGGCTGGTGCTGACGCCGCTCCGAGGAGGTCTGTGCTTCTCCTCTCTCACTAGTCGAGGCAGCGGCACTTGGCTCGGGACCGAAGCATGGAGCGGGCCCGGTTCTCGGAAACGGAAAGCCCGAAAGTAGGACTCGCTTCTACTCCGCGGTCGGAAGGAGGAAGCGCAGTTCCTCCACGTTCCCCGTAACTCCAGCGGTGCCTCCGTCTCCACAACTACATTCCTTTCCACGCTCTCCCTCGGAGTCATACGACGGGCCACACGGCTACAAGTGCACATGTGTGCTGCTCCCCGTGTCCCCAGGAACTGGCACACGTACCGGTGGCTTCTGCACAGGCAGCGCGACACTGGCCTCTGGGTGCTCCTGCAGCCTGAGGTGCAGGCGGCACTGACCGCGGTAGAAGGGTGCTGGGTGGGCGGCAGCGGGGGCGAGAAGGGCAGAGTGGGCCAGAGGCGGGTGCATCCGTCCCGCAAAGCCGCCTGGGGCTGCGAGGAGTCTTGGTGGTGCAGCACTTGACCCACACGCACAGCGCCTGGGTTCGAGCCGCAGCACTGCAAAACCACGCACAGCAAACCCCGTGGAAGCAGCATGGGGAGAGCATTGTGCTCCAGGCTTGAGTCCCAGACTCTGGGCACAGCCTGTGGGCACCGTGCTGGCCCGGGGCCTCGGCCTTTCAGACCCCAAGGCCTGCTGTGCTGAGGCGCAGGGCGCTGGCAGCTCCGGGCGGGATCCAGTGTGACCCGCTCACTGACTCCCGCCCCTCGGCTCTGATCCGGGCTGGGTAACGCACGCGCGTCTCCCCGCCAGAGGCGAGCGGGCTGTCCCTTCCCGGCCTGACCGGCCCTCCCTGCCCAGCCCAGCCTGCTCCACTCCCCCCCGGAGCTCTCGCTCACCACCTGCTCACCGCTGCGCGGCATGGCCGCATGTCCTGAGCCAGGGGCGGGCTCAGGACGGGGCCTCACCCCTCCCACGCGGCTGGCGAGTCAGCGCTCTGTCCATTGTGACGTCCGGGCACCTGCGGGGCCTCACAGCCAGCTGCGTGGGCCCGGGCAGGCACTGCCTTCCCGCAGGGGCACGGTGAGCGGGCTGGAGGCGAGGTGGCCAGGCTGTGACCGCGCTCCCGACCGGTCCAGCTCTCCCGCCGCAGAGGTGGCACAGTCCTTGCGGGAAGGCCTGGGCCCCGGGCGGCTCTCTGCCCAGGGCTCCGGGTGTGGTCCAGACCCGGCTGTGTTCCCGGGGCTCCCACGGCGATGACTGCATATCCCGCACACACGTGAACATGTCCCTCGAACTCATGTGTTAGACACTTAGTCCCTGAGTGAGTATGTTGGACGTGGAAGGTGACACAGGGGAGGAGGCTACGTCAGTTGGGCAGGGCGGGGCTGACTGGCACCATGAGCACTGGGACGCCGCAGCTCAGCAGGCAGCCTTGCAGGCGGGTGTGGGCGCGGGCATGGGCGTGGGCCCTCTTCTCAGACTCCGGCTCCCGCACCGGGACGTGTCTCTTTCCCCTGTAAGTTACCCGGGGCCAGGACGGTCTGTTTTGGAGCAACGTGAGACGGACCCGGGCACAGCCACTTTCCCTGGACGCAATCCGCTGTGTCTCGGGGTGGACTCATTAATTCAGGGGTTACCAACTTTGAAGGAGCTGCAGTGGCCTGAGCCCGAGGCCAGCCAGGGCTGCGCTCGCACCGACTGTCAGTGACTAACGACTACACGGAGCACGAAGCTGGGCGCTGTGGCTCTTTGTGCGTGACCACACCCCCGACTGGCGCCTCCCGGGCACGCGCCGGCTCACGCTGGGTGCCAGGAGTCGCTCCCGCCCCATCTCTCCGGGCCCTCCACGCTGTCCTGACACGCGTCGGGCTCCCGCCACCCTGTGGGGGAGTCGCCCCTGCAGCGGCTGCGCCTGCTCCTGCTCTGACGGACCCGGACACCGCACCGCTCTGACCTCGGGCTGCTGTAGCGGCGTCTCCACGGACAGAAGACCGGAAGTGAAGCGGAGAAAGCCTCAGTGCCTTCAGTGGTGGGACAGGGGGTCTCTGCAGTTCTCAGCAAAACACAGTCCTTCGGAGCCGGCGGGCCCTCAGCCTCCGGCGCTGCTGGGAACACAGGCTCGTCTCCGGCTGGCGGGAAGCCCGTGGTGCCCGGCGCAGGGCGGCATTCCGTGGTGCCCACAGCGACGCGAGGGCCAGGTCTGTGGAGACAGGAGCAGCCCAGTGATCGTCTTTGCCCTTTACCTGCAGGTTTACTTACTTGTAAATACAGACTTGAGATTGTCTTTCTATTTGCCCACAACAGGAAATCACTGCTGTGAATTTTTTATTTTCCAGGAAACATTTTTACTGGTTTATTAGAAAGGATACAATGTATAGCCAGACAAAGAGTTGCATAAATACAGAGGTGTGAGAGGGGCACAGAGCTCCCAGGCTTTCCATGCTTCTGCAGATAGACAGTAAATTGACGCCATACTTCAGCTACAGCGAATAATGCTGCGGTGCACTTGAGCGTGGGCATCACTGATGTGCTGATTTCATTTCCTTTGGGGATAATATGTCAAAAAATGAGATTTCTGGACTATTCCAGAGTTCAATTATTAATTTGCTGAGAAACCTATATTTTGTTTTCCACACTGGTTGTACTAATTTCCATCCCTAATGACCGTGTACAAGGGTTACATTTGCTGTGTGAATTTTTTTTTTCTTTTTTGAGACACGGTCTTCCTTTGTAGTTCAGGCTGGCTCTGAGCTCACTATGTAGTCCAGGCAAGCCTCGAACTCAGCAATCCTCCTGTCTCTGCCTCCCAAGTGCTGGGATGACAGGCGTGAGCCAGCACACACGGCACTGTGGTATGCGGTATTGATTGCTGGTGGGCATGAATCTCCACGCCCAGCATTGTATGTGGTTACTGGGATCGAACTCAGGACCTTGCACTTGTGAGACAGGTGCCGGAACCACTGAGCTAACCCTCCGGCCCTGTGTGAATTAAAAAATTTTTTAAATTTTTTTTTTGAGACAGGGTCTTGCTTTGTAGTTTAGGCTGGCCCTGAGCTCACTATGTAGTCCAGGCAAGCCTCAAACTCAGCAATCCTCCTGTCTCTGCCTCCCAAGTGCTGGGATGACAGGCGTGGGCCACCACGCCCGGCACTGTGGTATGCAGTATTGATTGTTGGTGGGCGTGAGTCTCCATGCCCAGCATTGTATGTGGCTTCCGGGGATCGAACTCAGGACCTTGTACTTGCGAGGCAAGGTCTGAAGAGCAGCAACCCCTGACAATGCCCAGCCGTGAGCTCATGCTGAGGACGAACGTCGTGGTGCTACTGAGGAGCCTGGAGCTGTCCCAGGGACAGGCAGGACGGTCGGCAGGGACAGGCGGGGGCTTCCTGCCTGGGACGACGAGGAGGTTCTGGAGGGCACGGTGCGGCACGGCTGCGTGAGTGTGAATGCACCCAACGAGGCTAAAATGGTCAGTTTGGTGTTTAAAATCACAGCTACCTATTAAAAAGGAAAGAAAAAAACAGGACACAGCCCCTGGGAAAGCCGGGCCGGGCGCTGCCTTAATCAAGCACACGCTTAAAGCAGGTCCACCCGAGGCGGCCGACCTGCCTGTCCGCGGGCGGCTGCGTGGAAATGTCTGCGGTGGAGGCAGAGGAGCTGGCGACGGGCAAGTGCAGGGGCCTGAGACAGCCTCAGGCCTTCAGACGCCAGAGGGAGTCGGGTCAAAGTCGAGAGCCTGTAATCTAAACTCTGCGCCCCGAGAGGCTCCGGACCCACAGCTGCCGGAGTGCTGCCCCCCGCCATGGGGGCGGGTCAAGTTCAAACACGGGGCTCCTAAACTGCACAAGGACACGGAGCGCGGGCAGAGTCCGTGCCCGATGGGTCCCATCCTGATGGCTCAGGAGCGGGCCGGGGCACATGCTTACAATCCCGGCCACCCAGATGGGTGGCAGAGAGATCACAAGTCGAAGAGAAACCGGGCAACACCTGGAGACCCGAGCCCTAGCCTGGCACACACGGAACCCCGGGTCTGTGCAGACGGAAGGGCAGCAGCCCAAAGACTCCGCTTCTCAGTGTGGACACAGGGACCCACGAGGACAGCACTTCTGCACTTAAAGTCAAGTCGCACTGTCCCGGCCTTGCCAGTGTTCCATCTCCTGCTGGCAACAAAGGCGTCTGTCCGCCTCTCGTGATCAGATCCTGAGTGAGCCGGCTGTGGTGGCACATGCTTGTGATCCCAGCATTCTGGGAGGCTGAGGCAGGAGAATCACAAGTTCAATCCTAGCCTGGGCCACTTAGCAACTTAGTGAGATCCTGTCTCAAAGTAAAAATGTAGAGGGATGACATAGCTCAATGTGAGGCCCTGGGTTCAATTCCCAGGACCACAGACAAAAACGAATAAAAGAACCTTGAATGGTGAGTGGTGGGTAAAAGCCAGCGTGGGCACCAGTGACCACGTCCTCTGCGCAAGCTCTGCGGGAGGGAACAGATCTCAACCTTGTTATTCAAAGGCGGGCTGTGGGTCAGCAGGGGTAGTTCCCCTAGGAACAGAACCCCAAGTACCGTGCCATACCCGCCCTGCGGAACCTGCCTTCAAACGGGGTCTCCAGGCTGACCTGTACCTTAGATTTTGTGAACAACCTGGGAACCTGGAGTCTGAGTAGCCAGCACCCGGCACGCTGTGTGGCCACACGTCACACTCCAGCCACGGGGACCGTGGGGACAACGCAGGACAGCTGCAGTGCCAGGCGTGGATTCCCAGCAGGGCACCACGGAGCCAGCGGCTGGCAAGGCCCGGAGCTGGGAAGAGCCCTGGTCAGGCGCAGGCTGACTTCACCGAGGGCCTGGGACGGGCGCGGCCGGACGGGCCTGTACCCACACCGCTGCGGGGCTCGGTGTCCCTGCGCCAGCCGGGCCCAGCTCCCCTGGACAGCGGGCTTTCCAAAGCGGCTCCTTGGTAGGAGGTTCCGCTGAAGCTAATCAGCCGCTGAGAATGAAGTCTGCGCTGGCACCGTCCGAGTTCAGCAGACATAGCGAGCTGCCACGGCCCGGCCGGAGGAGACGGCAGCGCTCTAGACCTTAACCGGGGCAGTAATGCTGCCAGTGCGCGAAGCCTCAGTCCCAGCCTCTGGCTCGGACTAACCGGACGTTGCCCCAGGGAGACGGGTGGGGTGACGGGGGGAGATTGCCTGAGTGGGCCCGGTCCCGAGGGCAGAATGACAGGGACCGCGCGCTTCCAGTCTGGGTGCACGGCTGCCCGGCCCCGCGGAGCCCGAGCCTGCAGCACTCGCCTGGCGGCGAGGCCTGTCCGTGGCGGGGTCACACCGCAGCCCCAGGGCTCCCGGCCTTTGTACGGCGGCCTCTCGCGTGCTGGCTCCACAAGAAACGCTCGCACCTGAGGCAGGTCCTGCGGAGTGAGTCTCGGCAGGCGCTGGCGACCTTCGGGCCTCCGATCCTGCGGGGTTTCCGGCCCCCCACTGTTTTCTTTGATTAAACAATGGTCCATGTGAGTCCGGTGACAGGCGGGGAGCCGCTCGAGCAACAGCCCGCAGCCCTCTGGGACCCCTGGGCGGCCCAGTTCAGCTCGTGGACACGCACAAGCGTGGGCCTCCTGGGTGGTGGCCCTCCGGCAGCCACGGCCTCCTGCCCCACTGCCATGCCCTCAGCGGGCGGGCGGGGCCATGAGCAAGGACAGACAGCGCTTCTGCCAGGGCCGCCCGAGACCAGAGCCGTGCGTGCGGCTCCGCAGGCCAGGTGTGCCGTCCGCAGGCCCTCCTCGCCCACGCCGGCCGGCGCCCCCTACCCCTGCTCCCTCCGTGGTGGCCGCTGCTCAGTCCCACGCTGAGGCTGCCGCTCCCACTGCAGAGGCGCGGGGACTCTGGGGGATCCTGCTGCCCCCGGATGGTGGCACCGGGAGGCGAGTGGGGCACAGCGGGATGGGTGGGAGCAAGCACCCTGAGCTGGAGTCACTGAGCAGAAAAGCGTAATTATTTACCAGCAGGTTTAGTGACCGCGCCCCTCAACAAGAAAAGGCACTTATGAGCACAGACAGGCCTAGGTTTTTAATTGATAACACAATCTCCATATACGTTATTGCACAAATCCTGAGTGCACTGACATTGTATTAATGGTAAGCTCCTGAACGCTGATACAAAAGTCCGGAATACCGTATGATGAACTCACTACTGTAGTCAATCAACTTTCAAAAAAAGCATGTGTGTGTCATCTCAGGAGCTCTTGGCTGGCTGATTTTCCTGGGTTTGACAGTGACACAGGGGACCTTTAAAAGCAGAGCTGGCAGGAAGAGTACTGTTAAGTGTTTACAGATTTTTACAGCTGGGTTGGGAGCCAGGAAGTGCACCGGGAATCCGGAAGAGAGCCCGTTCTATTTCAGTCACTGGACATTCTGAAGAAGGCTCTCACCGCCACACTGCTCTCTGCCAGTGGAAATCACGGCTTCAAAGCTCTAAAGCTTACGAAGCAAATCACATAAAAGGCTTTTGAAATAATGTTGTGGTTTCAAAATAAAACTAGCATGGTCTTCATTAAGTTACCAAGAAACTACTAAAATGCTGACCGGGTGAAGCAGCCAGATGCCTGGAGTGGGCGGTGCGTGTCACCTACTCAGACGGGCGGCCGGGCACAGCGCCAGGTCCACACTAGCTGGCCGTGAGGTGCGGACTGAGCCCCAGCTCCCCTGGGTTGTGCCTCACGCAACAGGGCCTCGGTGGGCTTCACCGCTCTTCAGAAACCCTTCAGCTAGCAGGAAGGTCTGCGCCAGCCTGAGGGGAAGCCTGAAGCGCGGCAAAGGAAATGGGTCAGAAAGCAGGGAGGGACCTTCTTGCCTTCTGATGCCAGCCCGCAGCACTGCTGTGCCAGTCAGGGAATCTCTGCCTGGTACCATCAAAGGGCACCACGAAGCATCTGACAAAGACATTTGGAAAAAATGTGAGAGACCATGATAAACCAGCAGCAGGGAACACAGCTGTAATCCAAAGAGCCGGCGGCCAGGCCAGAGGGCGAGGCCAGCCCGGGCACCTACCTCGGGAAGTGCCTGCCTCAGGAGAGGACAAAGGCTACGCCGAGCTAGGAGAGAAAGACAATCAGCAGGCAGGACCTGTGGCCTCCGACTCTCAGAAGTCACCGGTCTGGTGGGAAAGTGCCGAGGCACAGGCCGCCTCACAGCGATCTTAGCATGGACACCGATCCACCCGCTTCCTGCGCTCCTCCCAGAAGGTGATTTTCATGAAACGGGTTCTAATGCAGTACAAGAGTTACGTGCAGCACAGTTTTTCCTCTTTACAGAACAGTAATCTGAACAGGGCAGTGGCTTCTCATTTTCTGCCCCCTGTAGAAAACACAGGTATCATTTCTTCTGGAATCTAACACATTGGCTTCATTTTTAAAATGCATCACTTTATTTCCCCACCTGATGGCCACACACTATCAGCCTGAAGCGCGTGACAGTCACGATTTCGTCAGTAAGCTCCACGTCCGGTAAGCTTGCCTGGACTTCAGGCCAGAGTCCTGAGGTTTCAAATATTAAAGCTTTCTCCACAGCCACAAGTTCCTTTGATGTTCGGGTTATTGAAGACAAACTCGCTGGATAATTTGTCTTCAACATAGTCCATTTCTGTTCCTAAAAGTGTCAGCTGCGCTTTCTTTTCAATGAACACTCTCACTCCTTGGGAAAAGAAAACATGAGTCACGTGAAGCCTGCTGGGCCCTAAACAGCACAACTCACTGGGAAGCCTCTGAGGAAGCTTCATGGCTGCCCTAGCAAGTTAAGAACTCAGTCTCCTCGCTCAAATCAGCTGCTCTACACAAGTCCGTTTCATGACAACTCTGCAAAGCTACAGTGTGCCTTTCACTGAACTCATTTTTTCAATTTGCAACGTGAAAGGATACGCATGTTTTCAGTGACAGTGTTGTGCGGTGCTGGGGATCGCACCGCAGGCCTGTGCATGCTGGGCAGGGCTCCGCCACAGAGCTGCACCCTCTCTCCCTGCAGCTTTGCTGAGATGCAGCCAGCGATCCTCGTGGGAGCCTGTGCTGCTCTCCTTTCTACACGCTCAGTCAACACGCCGCCAAGCCGAAAAACACGCCGAGGGCTGTTCTAGCAAGACCTGTCTGTGATGGCTCTGGTCTGGTTGTGGGTTGAAAAAGTAATGTTCCCTAATGACTTCGACATTTGGCAGATACAGTACAAGAGAGCTTTCCTCCTCCTAAGAGACTGGGTCGTTACACAATATGAATGACACATCATGACAAGTCTCCTGTAAGATGAAAATATTAATAAGGTTTATGACATTCTGAATAGATCTTAGGAACATATGTTTTAAAGGTCTTCATGGGTTATGGTCCAGGAATTTAGCTCAGTGGTTCTGGCATCTGCCTGGCAAGCACAGGTCCCAAGTTCGATCCCCTGTATCACATACCACAATGCCAGGCATGGCGGCTCAAGCCTGTGAAATCAGTACTTGGGAGGCAGAGGCAGGATTGCTGCGAGTGCAGGTCCATCTGGGGTTCACAGTGAGCTCAGGGCCAGCCTGAACGACCAAGCGGGACC
Organism: Thryonomys swinderianus; assembly: GCA_004025085.1. Taxonomy (NCBI): domain Eukaryota; kingdom Metazoa; phylum Chordata; class Mammalia; order Rodentia; family Thryonomyidae; genus Thryonomys; species Thryonomys swinderianus. Next base: position 82,104 of record PVIC010000098.1, on the reverse strand, counting down.
CTGTCTCAAAAAGCTAAAAAAAGTCTTCCCCGGTCAGTCGGCTCACGTCTGAGTCCACGCCTCTCCTCCCACAGGCGCAGGCACAGCTAGCTACGGACGCCTCCAAGGCACACGACCCTTGCTGCCGGCCCAGACACTCAGATTCTCAAGCTATAGCATTATTTGTCTCGTTTAAACAGGTTTCCATCACTTCATTGCGTTAGAACGGGGTTGCTGCCTAATGCAATCATCTGAAAGCTGAAAATTTTAATTAAAATCCAGACTGGGAAATTCTTCAAAATCACTAGCTAACATTCCTGGACATACACAGAAATGGCTGGATGGTTCATTCTCAAGTTTTAAAGTCCTAAGACATTTCTAAACACATGACAGATGAGCTTTCCGAGTTGAACCAAACAGCCAGTTCCATGATCTCTCTGGTACTAAGAGCACAGCCTATAGAAGAAGCTACTGGGCTTCAATCTTACCAGGCCATTCCCTGTGTGCTGTAGACAAGGTGCCCACTGTCTGTGTCTCAGTTTCCCTGAGGACGGGCCTGTCAGGCAGCACCTGGCCCCGGCACCGGTTGTCACATTGTTCCTGCTCTGCACCCTGCCCGCGTGCCCGGGAGAGGGTGGGGAGCACTCACCGTCCTGAACGACTTCTTCATCGGAGTCTCCTTTCGTCTTCGTGTACTCTAGGGTATAGGAAAGGCCGTTACAGCCCCTGGTTCGGACACCCACTTTCAAACCTACCTAAAGAATAATTAATTGAAAATATACACTTAGTTTAATGTAGTACAAATGAAATAATTTCACCAACCAAAAACTTGGGTATTATAACCATTCGTATTATATTCTCGTAAGCTAAAATATAAACATTGGATTTCTGCTCACAAAATGTCTGTAGGAAACATTTAAAAATTTAATTATTGGATAATCCTAACACTAGCAAGGATCCAAATGCCAACTAATAAAAACCCAACTAAACAACCCCCCACTATATACACACAAACAACAAAGAAGGAAAATGCCACAGTCTAGTCTAAGTCTATTCTTCATTTTCTTCCAGGCCTAGTCATAACCGCAACATAGTTTTATTATACCTAGACACCAAAACTTTATTTTGAGGCAGGGTCTTGCTTTGTAGTTCAGCCTGGCCTTGAGCTCACTATGTAGCCCAGGCAAGCCTCCAACTCAGCAACCCTCCTGCCTCTGCCTCCTGAGTGCTGGGATGACAGGCGTGAGCCACCATGCCCAGCACTGTGGAGTGTGGTACTGACGGCTGGTGGGCGTGAGTCTCCATGCTCGGTATTGTTGTATGTGGTTGTCGGGACCAATCCAGGGACCTTGTGCTTGTGAGGCATGCGTTGGAATCACTGAGCTACATCTCCAGCCCCAGAAGTGACATTTTTAACAAGGGAAGAATTTTAGTAAAATCATTAGAAAAACTCAAAAACCTGATGGCAGAGATGCTTTCTCTGAGGCTGCACTCCTTAAAAGTGCTCTGTCCCAGCCCCTCTGAGCTGCTCTCCTGCCCTCTGCCCGGTCAGGACCCCAGGGCCCTGCGCTGTCTCTGCCGAGCTTTAATTCTAGGGCAGACCCCGCGACATTCTCTCACACACGAACCCTAAGGCTGCAGCCAATGGGAACATGACAAGCTGATCGAGCCAGTTGGGGGCAGCTCAGAGGCAGGGTGTGAAGAGTACCGCAACGTCCTGGGCTCCGTCTCAGGACCCTTCAAGATGCTAATCAAAAAGAGCTTTAAAGTTTTGCCATACAGCACTTTCAAAAATGGGGTGACCCCTGGCTACGGTGGTGCTTCTCTGGAACCCAGCACGCAGAGGGCTGGGCCATGGAGATTTAAGGCCGAGCCTGCGTGGGCAACCTAGCAAAATCAGATTATTAGAAATAATCAGAAAAGGGCCAGGAACACCGCTCAGTGGTAAGGTCCTAGGTTCCACCCCAGTACAGCAAGAAATGGAATGCAGCCACCCAACAGCCCCGGCAAACCAGTCTGCCCTAAAGCCCCGTCTGCCCCATCCATGGGCGTTCTCTGCCTGGAGCTCCCTCTTCAGTACCCAGTCCAAGTACCACAGGCTCAAGTAGGCTTCACCGGACAGACCAAGTCTCTGAACAGCAGCAGCGGGCAGTCTGAGTCACGTTCGAGCGCCACCTCAAGGACATGTGAGGGTACTGCACAGATTCCTGGGGCACATGTCAGGAATACTTGTTTCATTTAGTTTCCAATCTTTGTAAATTGGAAGAGGACTCAAAAAAACAGAAGGCCCAGATGTTGGGAATGGAATATAAACATTTAAAAGTACATTTATTGGCCATGGTGGGGCCTGCCTGTAGACCAGCACTCTAGGAGGCTGAGGCAGGAAGACTGCAAATTCAAGCACATCTAGGCAACTATGGAATTTAGTGAGACTATCTCAAAGTGAAAAAGGGCTGGAGGAATAGTTCAGTGTGAAGGCCCTGGTTTAATCCCCAGCACAGTGGGGAAAAATAAAAATACACCTTCAGGTGACTGGAATGTGGAAAAGAGACTACTCGTGCTGCAAACCACAGTTTACGTCAGGGTGAGCACACATCTCTCAATCTGCAGCTCACTTCCTGTTTTGTCTGCCCTGCGCGCTTGGGTCACCCGCCTGTCTGAACCAGGCTGCACACGGGCGCCTGTCCCTGTCACCACAGGAGGGAGGTATGCGCAGCCCGGTCATGGCCCGATTACATGGTCATGCTGACTGTGCAGTGAAGCATGGGAAACACTGTAGTCTTTCTGTCGTTGCTATGTTTTCCACAGTCTGTTAGCTTTTTTCTCTTTTTTTGGAGATAATGTCTCACTATACTTCAGGCTGCCCTTTGACCTGCTATGTAGAACCCAGGCTTGCTGCACGCCGGAGATCCTCCTGCTTTAGCCTCCCGAGTGCTGTTATTGCAGGCGAGGCCACCACACCCACCTTCATGACTCACAATCCACGTCTGAAGTGACTTACAGTATCCTACCCACTATGAACAGTGAGCTCTAACTCGACAGTCCTCCACCCAGGAAGACACCTGGCAGCATATTAAGTCATGCTTATCAGTCCAGAGCAGGGACAGCGGATCTCTGGGAGACCAAGTGCCCAAACGCACCCCAAAGCCCACTCTTTACTATGAGGTGCACACACTGAGAATAAACCTGAATACTGTTTCCATTTAGAAAAAACAACTCATGCACTTGGCTCATCTGCTCCAGAGCTGTGTGTGTCCGTGGTGGCACACGCGCCATCGGTTCGCCACCCCTGCTCCGGAACTGCTGAGTGTTTATGGCAACGACCTAAGCAACAGCCCCAAGTGGCCTTTACCACGAGCCGGTAAAAACCACAAGCGTCCGATGGCATGGTCTGTCCACGCGGGGAGGGAGGCAGAGCTTCAGCCGGGGACACACCCTCGGGCTCACTGAGGGAAGAAGCGAAGTGTAACCGCAGCGTGTACGGGGCGCGCCTGGCCTCACGGGAAGGGCAGACAAGAGTCACAAGCACGGCCAGGGAGAGGCTCACGGCGTCACGTCTCGGGAAAGAGACGGGACTTGAGTGCAGCAGGTGAGCGCCGCAGGATGCACACGAGGAGAGGCAGAGTGGACACCCAGGAGCCTGTGGCTGCAGCAGCGTGAGGTCATCTCCGGGCAGATGCCAGGCCGCTGCTTCTCGAAACAGATCGACAACGAGGAGTCGGGGATGGACAGTAACTCCTTTTTCGCCGAATATCCCCTGCTTTATTACCTGAATTTTAAAAATCATGAGGGGCTGTGGGGGCCCCTCCCTGGTAGAGCCTGAGCAGCTCCCTCCAGCCTTGCATTGGATCCCAGCACTCAGAGGTAAACACTCAAACAAAATAAATTCCTAATTAGTTAAAACATTTTTCATACACACAACTTTTAATTTTTTATTTGAGAGGCTTTACTTACATGGTCAGGCTTATCTTTAAGAAGCTGTTTTATCTTGTTTACTGCAGAAGGTGTCTGAAAAAAGAGAACGCCATTTAGCCTTAACAGTAACACAGTTTGTACTCAAAGCCACAGATTGGCCAGTTTGGGCACATTCACGGCGGCAGGGCTGTAGACTGGGGTCCGTAAGAGGATTTGCTCTGTCTTTGGCACGTTCATGTGACAGCTGATGCCTTACGTAACTGCTTACAAATACACAAACTACTCAGCTACTTATCACGTATTTGCCAGCAAACATCCGCTTACTCTTGCTCTGCAGTGCAGGTCGGTTCGGTGCCTCATTCTTTTTATATTATCTACTTACACCATACGGTGGTTAACGATTGCCCACTTGAGAGGGCACACCCAGCCGAACTGAGCCAGCGTGGCCCTGGGCATGGAGACCCACTGCAGGAGGACTGTGGTCAGAACGGCATAAAGAACGGGAGGGAAGCCGGGCATGGAGGCTCACGCCTGTCATCCCAGCACTCGGGAGGCAGAGGCAGGAGAATTGCTGTGAGTTCGAGGCTTGCCTGGGCTACAGAGTGAGCTCAGGGCCAGCCTGGACTACAAAGTGAGACTGTCTCAAAAAACTAAAAAAAAAAAACAAACCAAGAGGAGGGAAGGATTTCAGCTGGTCTTCCTCGGAGGAGCTCTGCTGCCATCTCTGGAGGTCTGGTCTTCACCTTCTCCCCAGAGGAGACCTCTCCATTTTTCTCTCTGTACCCTTCGGCCTGACACGGCCCGCAGGGACACTGCCGCGGGCTCCGGGCCCTGGCTGGACCCTCGGGCTCGCTACCAGTGTACAGGTCTCTGAAGTCTTTTGCACCTGCCTCCGCTTCCACGGGCGGCCCGGGAGGCCCCCTTGGGGACGAGTGCCGCACGCTCCACCTGACGCAGAGCGCACGCAGCCCTCTGCGGGCCCCGGCCCAGCCCCGCCAGCTCTCGTGAGCACTGACACGCACCACAGACGTGCCTGCTGGGCGGCCGGGGAGAGGAGGTTTAGCTGCGGTCGAACCAGCCCCGCGTGCAGGTGTGTCTCTCGTGAGGGCCTGCTGCGAGGACAGGCGGGGCAAAGCGGCCCCGAGTCAAGCCAAGCGGCTTCTCTGGCTGCCGAGCCCTTGCTGTGATAGGTGGACAAAGCACCTCCTCCTCGGGATTCTGGTCCTCTTGTTGGGCACGGGGGCCCCAAAGAGCAGCGACCGTGTGTGTGTGGCGTGTCATCCTGAAGAGGCGGCGTCCTCCCCAGTTCCTGTTTCATCAGCTCCTCCAGCGGCAACGGCAGGACGGACCCCTGGTTTTGTGCTGACTCCTCACTGTGCCGTGAGGTCCCAGCCCGAGTTTTCTGACCGGTGACTCAGCAGGGGACTGTAGCCAGACGCAAGCCTCCGTGGGGAGTGGCCCAAGGGGCGGCCTCCGTGTTTAGTCAGACGTGAAGACACAACACGAGTCAATCCAAAGGTCACAAAACCAATGGAGAAGCCTGAGGTCAGTATTTTAGGGCAATTTAAGAATGGGCTGGGTATATGCTATTCAGGAGGCCGATACGGGAGACCACAAGTTAGAGGTCAGCCTCTGCAATTTAGCACCCTGTCCTCAAAATCATTCGCAGGCACCGAGTTCGATCCCTAGTACTGAAGTTTAAAAAAAAAGGAAAAAGGAAAACAATGCCTTGTCCTCCGTAAGAAACAGAGGAGATGCAGACCTACCTACAAGCAGCCTCACAGGCCCTTGGCAGGGCCGCACGGAGACGCGAGCTGAGCAGCAGGAGAGCAGGGAGCAGTGTGCGGGGGCAGAGGCAAAAATGCTCGAGGGCAAAATGATGAGTTTTTGATATCACAGGGCGTCAGACTACAATAGTTACAGGAATATTTCTTAGAGCTTATTTACATTTATAAATTATCTTTTGTATGTGTAAATTTTCATGGGCACATAGAGGGCATAGCTATGGGAAATCTGAGAAACGAAAATGCACCGCACAATCCCGGGTGTGCGGGCGCTCACGGGACCGACGGGCTCGCACCACCCTGCGCAGTGGGCCGGGGCGCTGCTCAGGGCACCAGGGCGCCAGGGCACACGCGTGTCACAGGCCGCACCGAGCCGTGCCCCAGCCTTCCTTCTCGTTTTGAGACACTGCCTCACTGGGCCACCGGGCTAGGCTTGAACTCGTGATCCTCCCATCAGCCCCAGAAGGCTGCGCGGACAGGTGCGCATCACTGGGCCTTTCCAGCTCCGAGTGGCACCTGACTTGTTTTTACACAACTGTGTGTGAGGCTGATCTAAATATGCTGAATGTTACAATTTAAAAATTATTACAGTTAAAAACACTTGCTGCTAATCCCCCTCAAATACTCTCCCTGTTTCACACGCACGACTGGCCCGCCGCCCTGCAGCGGTCCTGGAGTCCGTCCCCGCCCGAGTCCCCCCGTTCTCCCCCTGCTCCTCCCTGTTGCCGACCTGATTTAAAATGCCCACTTCCCGTGTCGTGACTCGAGAGAACCGGCAGTCTCACGGCGCCGGGTCTGCTGGGGGAAAGGGTGAGCGCACACCGTGCTCCCAGGACTCTGCCTCCTGGCGGAGTGGCATTTGGCAGTGGGACTCACCAGTTTTAATCTCACCTTGAAAATACATGGAGGAGGACTCCTAGAACTACTTCAGTGTTGAAAACAAGGTGGAGGATTTTGAGGGGTATTAAAGGTAATGTATCTTCTACTGTAGCAAGCTTTAAAAAATTATACATTCACCATATACAGTAGTTTGATCACACTTTATATTTTCTTTTTCTCAACTCATACTAGAACATATTTAAACACCATAAATAAAACCTGGTCACAGAGAATGGTCCACTTGCTACAAGGTGTCAATGTTCACGTGTTACGCTGAACATCACCAGTGGGAAAGGTGGTATCAAATAAGAATTGGTGCTTCAAAGTGTTGTTACAGGACAAAAAAACTGCATCTTCATTTTCCTGTGTCACACGCAGACCAAATAGTCTTTACTGGGGAGAGTTATAAGGATGGATACCTCAGCTAAGTTTCAACGAAGCGGAAGTAACAGTTTGGATCCGGAGTGGCCCATCTGATTTTCAAGACAAGTCAAAATGGCTGAACAAGGAGCACTTCAGATGAAAAAAAAAAAACTGTATGAAAAGAACTTTTTTCATCTCAGTGCCAGCCTGGCTTTACTTACGTGTATCTAAATAACCTGACAACTTTTTGCGTAGTTAAAATTAACCAGGAAAGAGCAGAAAACATTTTAATGAAAAAGCTTCAGGGTCCGGCAGCCTTCTAATACCAGTGATCTCTCTAGATAACGAGGAAACTCACGCTTTCCCAAGAAACTCAGGTACAACTAAGGACTGTTTTTTTGAGACAGGATCTTGCTACATAGTCCAGGCTGGCCTTGAACTCACTATGTAGCACAGGCTGGTCTGAAACTTGTAGAAATTCTCTTGCCTCAGCCTCCTGAGTACTGGGACTACAGGTATGTGCCACCACAACTCCCCTATGACTCTGTAATTCACCCATGATTTGGCCTGTGAATTCAAATTGAAGAATTTACTGAAATCCACTGAGATTTAATAATAGCTTTTAACCTACCCATATCTAAATCACAGGAACATGATCCTTTAAAGTGAGAAACTACCTGTAAGGTATTTTGGCCCGCTTAAAAATATTATCTCCAGGCTGCTTTCATTGTCAAAACTGTAGGAAAAGCCACTCTAGGTACAACTAGAACTCACTTTAATTAATTTGATTACAAATCTGGCACCTCCACGTTTAAGATGTTAGAAAAGGATAGCTGACACACCAGCTACAGTAACCACGATGTTTAACAGTGACGGCTGCCACTGTTTTCCTCTGGCCTCCTCCTGTGTGTGCACAAGTGCATGTCTATGATGTTCACAACCTTACTCTGTAGCCTCCATTAAAAAATTAACATTTTTTCATTTGATACATGATAATAAACCTACATTCACCACTGATTGAGCATATCCCAGGTGTTTTATGCTTTTGTGTCATCTTTTCTTACAAGGCTGTGATTTAGATATTAAAGATTAAGTAATCTGCATAACTATAAAACTTTAAAAATTAACAATGACATATTAGTATTTTACCAAGACCTACTCTGGTATGCCACGCAGACCACATCATGTTTTCTTTTTTTTCTGGTGCTAAGATGGAACCTGGGACTTTGTGCATACTAAGCACTTGCCCTACTCTGAACGTCACTCTGGCCCATGCCCAGCATCTCATGTAACGGAGAGTAACAGCTCCTAAGTTGTCTTCATGTACAACTCATATGATTTTTGGTAACTGTTCCGGGGACTTCTGGTCATAGTCCCGTGAATTAACAGCTTCTTATTAAACATTAAGCAAGTCTCAGCCTTTCTCACCAGGTTCCACTAGAAAGTGAAGCCCTAAGGTACCATCTGTCACATGAAATTAACACCTCTCCGTATGTCAAAAACACACCAACTGCGCATAAGTTCGATGAAGCCCTTATCTTATGAGGAGTAATTATAAACACATCTCGCATTCCCAGACCTGGTCTCCCAAACACACCAACCCTCACAGAACTTTGTGCTTTGCGTATAGTGTGAGACATCTCTAGTCCTAAGTTAGGGCTGAACTAATTCTGTTCCTGCAATGACAAGAGTGAAGGTATCTGGCACCTACTTGGGTAGCATTTGAATTTTTCTTTAATTGTATCTTGTTCTGTCCTACGAACTGGGTTCCATCTGTCAATTGCTGGGTGGGGATGAAGGGACCCTTCCTCCTAGATGTCTTGTGCAGGTGCCAGGGAACTTATGTTCACACAGGCTGGAGCCTAACCAGCCTGATTCACAGGCAGCCTTTGCCAGTCTAAACCCTCCCTCGCCAATCCACCAAGCCTGTGGGGTGACACTGGCTAATGTAGATGATTTGGTGCTGACACTGTGGAGTCATGTTTTCATATCCTCAGTCACTCTTCTCCGCCTCCCGCTGACCACTAACTAGTACAGTCCCAGGACAACACTTTCCAGATACTACAACAAGGCAAATTCCTGATGTCAGAATTCACATATCCGAGCCACATCCCTTCTTCCCAGTTCCATAGAACATGTTGGGATCAAAACTGTTGGAAAGGGGTCGGAGGGTTAGCTCAGTGGTTCCAGTGCCTGCCTTGCAAGTGCAAGGTCCTGAGTTCGATCCCTGGTAACCATATACAATGCTGGGCGTGGAGACTCAAGCCCACCACCAATCAATACCACATACCACAGTGCCGGGCGTGGTGGCTCACACCTGTCATCCCAGCACTTGGGAGGCAGAGACAGGAGGATTGCTGAGTTCGAGGCCTGCCTGGTCTATGAGCTCAGAGCCAGCCTGAACTACAAAAAAGTGAGACCCTGTCTTAAAAAAAAAAAAAAAAAACTGTTGGAAAAACCTTGAAAACTAATCACAAGCAGCAATACACGCCACACTGGTGTGTTGGGTGAGAAGATACATATGCTAGGATAAAACGACTGCATTCTCTAACCCAGGCTGTGTGGGAAGTACCATCGACACGCTCGTTTTTCCGAGCAGCTCCTAAGAAGCTCCCTGAGGTTATAAAGTCACTCTTAAGATGAAAGAGAGTATGAGTTACTTTTACAACACAGCCGGGCGACAGGAGCCCTCATGACTGACAATTAGCAGAACACGCAAGCGAGTAGGCTGAGAGGAGTGTGGGGATGTGAGATGCACTTACAATTACTCCTCAAGAGAAGGGCTCTGTCCATAGCTGTGTCCACGGAGGGTGGGTACTGTGCAACTCACTTATTTCTTGCCCCGAAGTATAGTAGGTCTGGATAAATGCCTGCTGAACTAGCAGGTAAGGAGAGCAAGGGGGTGACTGAGAAGTTCGGAAGGAACAGCTAACTCGACGGATGGTGCGAGAAAAGGGCCCCACATCCTCCAACACCCCCACCCTCCAAACCCGAAACTCTTGAGGTATCATCTGATTTTTCCCGGCTCTGCCACTATTGGTAGAAGAATTCTTCTAAATTTAGAATAATTTTTTCTGAGACTGAAGCACACGCTAAATCCCATGAGTGTTTTCCAGAGACAGAATCAGGCATGCTGCTGTGGGAACAATATAGAAAAAAAAGCTTTACGATCAGGATAACCTCAAGGGCCTAAACACTTTACAAAAGCACCCTCTTTCCCCTATTTTGCTTTAGATAACTTTCTACTACGCCTTATCATGGTATTGGATGAAACGGACTCCATGATTCAGCGTAAATCATCTGATTCCCCAGCGTCTACGTGATCCCCTGCACCAAGACCGGGCGTGTGCGAGCCGGCCCTAACGTGGCCTATCTGGGGAGACGTGTGTTGGCACTACACGGAGGAAACCCTTGCGTGGCATTGCGAATCTTCTAAACGCCACTTTATTATACCCCTTAAGCTGGTTAATTTTGTGCTATGTGGATTTTCTCTTTTCTAAAAGGAAACTCACAAGCTGAGGCAGGATCCCGCAGGGCGAGCGCAGCCTGGCTGAGCAGAGACGGGCTGAGGGAGAGCGACGAGCCGGAAAAGGAGAAACGAAGCGAGGCCGCGGACGGGGCTCCGCGCGGGGTCCGCCCGCCCGCCCCAGCCGAGCCAGCCCCCGCGGAGCGTCCCGCGCCTTCGGCGTCCGACCTTTGTCCCGGGAAACGCCGCGCCCTTTGTCCCCGAGACCCGCGAGGCGGCGGCGGGGGGTGCGGAGACGCGAGGCGCTCCGCGCGCAGCCCGCCGGGAAACGTAGTTCGGGCGCCCCCCCCCCCGCGGCCCCGCCCGGGGCTTGTTTACAGCGGCCACGGGGCTCACCGGGCGCCCGCGGGGAGGTCGCGCCGCGTCCGGGAGCCCGCGGCCTGCGCGCCGCCGTGACCTCCCTCGCAGAGGGCGGGCGGGCGTCAAGGTCACGGGCGGCCGCGCGCACTCACCAGCGTGAGGGCGGCGCGGGTGGGCTGCAGTTTCCTCTTGCTCACGGCTCGGACGGTGGCCCGGACTAAGGAAGCCGACATCTTCGCCGTCCGGGAGCCCGGCTCCGCGGCCCGGACCTCAGAGCCCTCAACCTCTCTCCATGGACACGGCGGGCGCACTGACGCCACAAGCGCCGGCGCACGCGCCCCAGGCCCCGCCCCGCGCCGCTATTGGCTGGCCGCGTGAGTGACGGGCCGGGCGGGGCGCGTGCGCCCTCGGACCGACGGCTCGCCGAGGTGGCCGTGCGGACGCGGTGGGCGCAGAGGGCAGGGGCAGGGCAGTCTCGGACCCGGCCCACCCGGGCTGGCCTTGCCCTGCCTCCCCTCCCGCGGGGCCTCCGCCAGGCCTTGGGGCAGCTCGGGACGGGCCGCCCGGCTCCGGCGCGTGTGCTCCGCGAGAACCGCTCAGGCGCGGCCTCGGCCCCGCTTCCTCGGGGCGCTCTGCAGAGCGCAGGCTGCGGAGGGCTCACCGCCTGGAGCCCGTGCCGTGCTGCTGCCGCTCTGGGGGTGACGGACGTGGCCGGGCTCCCCGCGAGAACACCTGCCGGGCAGGACTCAGGTCTGGTCCTGGCTGTGCGGGGCACAGCTCTGGGCAGCTGCGCAGGTGTTCCTGCGTGCCCTGCATTGTGCCCGACCGTTCGCAGAAGCCAGGCCACGAGAGGCTGGGCTCCAGCGCGGACTCTCCCGCTCCAGCTTCCCGGAGTGCTGGGTTGCAGGCGTGTCAGTGTTTTCGATAGGGAAAGGACGAATAAGCATGTTTGGGGTCTGATCTTGTAGAGCCTGCAAGGTCTGAAAAACTAACTTAAAACAGTTAAGTTGTTCTGTTTTCCTGTTATGGAAATGCAATGGTAGTAACGGCCTTTTTCTGTGGACTCTAACACAAAGATGAACCTGGAATTGAGATCGCAGGGCGGGCGAGTTTGCCCCTGGACTTACCATGATTTACTGCGTGATCTGGGATAAGGCATTTTTTGTTAAAGCTCCTGTGTGGCTCTTCATCTTTTTGGGGTTGTGGCACTTCTTTGCTTCTGCAGGTACTCTGGGGACTAAGTGAGTTACTACAAAAAACCCTGAGAGCGTGGTACAGAGCGGCGTTCAATAAACGCTGTAATTGTTTAGACACTAAGGATGTCACAGGCGGGACTGCGCCGAGCTGTAGCGGTGGCGAGGCCTGTCACGTGCTTGTCAGGGCCCACACAGCGCACACACAGAAAGCTGGTGTCCCTGGGCTCTGAGATGGCTCCTCGGACTGCGATGGGGCAGAGTGGCCATGGGAGAGGCTGGAGGATATGGAAGTCTGTCCTCTGCCCAGTTTTGGTGTGAACCTAACACTGTTCCAGGAGGAAAATTAATAAAAGATGTGTCATCTTTTCATTTATTGGAATGCCGTACAGTTGCATTGAACTTTACAGGTTCAAAGGGAACATTTTTTTTTTTTTTTGAGACAGGGTCTCGCTTTGTAGTTCAGGCCGGCCCTGAGCTCACTATGGAGCGCAGGCAAGCCTGGAACTCAGCAATCCTCCTGCCTCTGCCTCCCGAGTGCTGGGATGACAGGTGTGAGCTACCACGACTGGCACTGTGGTATGTGGTATTGATGGCTGGTGGGCGTGAGTCACCACGCCCAGCATTGTATGTGGTTTCCGGGATTGAACTCAGGATCTTGCGCTTGCGAGGCAGGCACCAGAACCACTGAGCTACATCTCCAGCCCCGAAAAGAACTTTTTTGTTCTCGCTTATATTACTGAGAATTGAACCTACGGGCTTTGCAACAGTGAGTCCCTCTATCTGTCCCTGGGCCTTGGTTAAGTTTGTATTTTGAGATGGTCCTGCTAGTCGCTGAGTTATTCAGGCTGTTGGAACTGTGGCCCTTTGGCCTTTTGGAGCGCTAGGGTGACAGGTATGCAATACTGTTGCCAAGCTGGGGCAAGGCAGGATTGCAAGTTCGAACCCAGCATGGGGATAACCCAGCAAGACCCTGGATGGAAGCCAGGGGGCCAGTCTGTGGAGAGCCCCTGGGATTAATCCCCTTACTATAGGACAAACAGAAAATTCTTTGAGCTCATCATCTTCTGCCAGCTGCATAAGTGTGAACTGGGGAAGGCGGAAACAGTGGCATGGCTTTTTAAAAAATAGTGCTTAATCCTAAGTCTACTGCAGTACATTACATGCTGTTTTAAAATTCTAGTTCTAAGTTCAGTTCAGTACCCTGCATATGTTTAAAGTTTCTCCCTCTTTGATTCACACTGTCCAGTTTTTCGATGAGCTGTTTTGCCCATAGCACTAAGTTACAAGATACTTGCCTGGGTCATCACTGGAAATAGGCACAGGGCCCTGAAAGAGCCTGGTATGTTAGACGGATTCTCCTTAGGTGAGAAGCACACTGTGGGAGCTGCCTTATGTCAGAGAAACAGCTGTCTTGCGGAGCAGAGATGACGTGGGTGTGGGGAGTGCTGAAGGGTCTGCAGCTTGCAGCCCATAAACACTTAAAAGCTCTTGCTAGTGTTAGCTCGTGCAGGGAGCCGCTCGATACTGTTCTTCCAATTTAGTTTCAGTTTTAGACAAGTGCTTCACCAATAAGGTCTCCCCTGACCTGACCACTCTGGACAGGGAGGTATGTAGGACTTGCAATTTACTGGATGGGAACAGTCTGCCCGAGGTTATAGGCTTGTACAGCTGGACCACATCTGGAGTCCTACTTTTTGAAAGATGTACCAGTGTTGTGACTGATGCTATCCAAACATGCCTGGTTTCAAATAAGAAATCCTAAACATTGCTTTAGTTTTATTGGGTGTATTTTTTGTTTTAAATTTTTTTTTGTGTGTGTGCCTGTAACACCGTAAAACCCACTGACTGATCTGTCCCGGATTTTTCCATTTGGGAAAGATTTTTCTTTGAACTGTGAGACCCTACTTGGTGTAAAAACAGCCATTCTATTAAAAACCTCCACTTTGTACCCTGTAACCTCCTTGGGAACCCAGTACGTGTCTCCCTGGGGACTCTCCACCTAACCGATGTGCGCAGCCGCAGACTGTGTTTTTGGAACGCACCGTTCTATAGTAACCAGTGATCTAACCATTGCTATTGGCTTCTGTAACTTGCTTCTGCATAGAAACCTCCTGGTAACAGGTGGTGGAGGGGTTTAGTAGACTTTGCCTTTAAATACTGTGCCTTGGTTGAATACAGGTCCTTCTTCCGTGGCGTGTCCTAGGGGGAACCCACCCCAGCTGGGTACTAAAGCTCTTGGTCGGGCTTTAAGATCATGTCATGTCCCGAGAGATTGTTGCTTGTTGGGACTTGGGCATAACAGAAGCATTCTTAAAATGTGAAGCATATTCAAAAGGAAAAATAAAGTGAGTTATTTCAGAACACTTAAAATTTGTTCTTGGCCTTTTGGCTAAGATCACGTGTAGAATACTTTAAACACATCTTTATGGCTGTATATTGCTAATACTGTTCACATCAAGCAAAGGATTTTGGTTAGATTGAGGTCTCTTGATCATTGCTATAAAAATTGATTTTGCAGGCCAGGGATTTAGCTCAGTGGTTCTGGCACCTGCCTCACAAGCGCAAGGTTTCCAGGTGATTCCTGGCAACTCCCCCTAAAACTGATTTTACAGCTGGGTGGTGCCCATCTGAAATCCCAGCCCCTTCTGCATCCTCGAGAGGAAAGGACTTCGTGCTTTTGTTTGCTCCTGAGAAAGGGTGCCGAGGAGAATCTTGGTGAGGTACTTGCTGGTGGCACTTGTTAGACAGAGGGGCCAGCTGCACTGGAGAGACAGCCCCGTGGGGCCCCCTCACCCAGACCCACCCACAGGCATGGGCACCCCAGCTGGGGCACCACGAGGAAGAGGCAAGAGGAGTCCGCTCTCTAGAAAGCCACTCACTCCTCCAGTGCCTCTGATTGTCCTGTAGTTCTGGTGTGAGGAATCAGGACATTTCAAACCCAAACACATCGGCAAGAATCTATGGTAGGACTCAGAAGCAGAATAAAATGTAGGAAGTTTTTTTAAGGATATTAAAAAATTTGTTTCTAAGAAAATTAAAGGAAGAAGATAAAGGTGGGTGAGTTAAAAAAATGAACTACAGGCCAGAGGGTTAGCTCAGTGGTTCCGGCGCCTGCCTCACAAGCGCAAGGTCCTGAGTTCAATCCCCGGTAACCACATACAATGTTGGGCATGGAGACTCATGCCCACTAACAATCATACCACATACCACAGTGCCGGGCATGGTGGCTCACACCTGTCATCCCAGCACTTGGGAGGCAGAGGCAGGAGGATTGCTGAGTTCGAGGCCTGGGCTACATAGTGAGCTCAGAGCCAGCCTGAACTACTACATAGTGAGACCCTGTCTCAAAAAAAAAAAAAAAAAAAAAAAACTACAATGATAAAACCTTGTGAGAAAGAGCAGCAGAGTGAGCTAAAAGGCCACTGCGAGATTAAAATTGAGAGGTTTCCTAGCATGGTGAAAGGGGATGATCACAGGATGGGAGACTGAGAGAAGGCAGTTACCTAAAACAGAGCTTAGCAGATACTTTCTCAGATCACTGGAGAGACATTTCTAGATCAAGGCAATTTTCTTAATTAGAAATAAAAAGGAGCACTCAAACAGAAAAACCCAAGTTAGGCTGGTCTCGACTTCTCCTCTGGGATAATGGCAGCAGACAACAAAGGTGCCAGGCTTTTCAGGGGCCAGCGGGGTGCCCAGCTGACCCGTGTGCGTGAAGGCGGAAGAACCAACAGCTGAGCAAAGACCTTCAGAGGTGTCAGCCTGGCTGTGCCGCCCGCGGCACCAGCATGTGCAAACTGCTGAGGAACAACTGCTTGCTTTTCTTTTTGCCTTACCTCGCAGACTCTCATCCTTCATTTGCTAGTTCTTCTGTAGCTCGATGTGCTCAGGTAGCTTCTTCCTCCTCTTGGTGCAGTGACGGGTTGAATTCCAGCCCACCGCGGCCCAGCCTTTGTACTCTGAGAGGAGCTGCCCGACGGGGGATGGAGGCCGCGATCCTCCTGTTTCAGCCTCAGCCGGGCGCACGCGTGCACCCCGCACCTGGCTTGGCTGAACTGCAGAGCGGGCCCGGCTCGCAGCTGCCCCGCCCCGCCCCATCCCGCCTGCGTGCTCGGCCTGGCCCTGGGCCGCCGTGGACAGCACAGCGGCTCTGCCCGGGGCGCCTCAGGCACTGACTTTGCTGGTGAGACCGGGACTCGCGCTCTACAGTAAGGCGGCTAAGTCACAGGTTGAAGCTCCGATTTTATTTCCAAGTGATAAATAACGCGAGGCGTCGTTCGGGCCGCGGGGCACTGCAGAGGCTGCAGCCGGGCTCCCCCGGCCGCACACTTGGCACTGGCCCCTCTTCCACCTTCGGGTTTAATGTTCATCACCCTCATTTCTCAGTATCATGGAGTAAAAAGTACTTCTGCCAGTTTTCCCTTAAAATGATCCGCCGGCAGACAGGCCCTCAGGGAGGAGGGGCCAGCGGGGCCCACGCGGCTCGGCCCTGGCGCCTGCGGTACATTCGCCGCAGACCTTCCACCCGAGGGTCCAGCGGACAATAAATACAGTTCCCTCTTCGAAACAGAAAGGGGTTCACAGGAGAGGGGTGAGTGTACTGGGGGTGTCAGCACGCCGCTTTCCGTGTGCTCTGAAGGAATTAAATGCCATGAAGCTGTACTCACTGAACACTGGCCTGCAGTTCCATTTTCTCTTTTAACCTGGCTGCAATACATACACCATGGCTTTCTATTAAAATCCTTATGTCTATGGGGATCAGTGGTAGATAAGACTAAATTAAAAATGCTTTCCTCGTTAACAATTTAATTATATTAAAAACTCTGACATTTCCTAGAGGGTGAGGTTGGAGCCTGACCTATGCCGCTGTGTCCCGTGACGTGAGCCTGGTCTCGGGCGGGGCAAAGCGACGCGGGCGCCAGGTGCCGGGTGCCGGAGCGCTGCCTGCCTCCCTCGAAGCCTCAGGATTCCTGGGGGCTCCTCTTCGCCGAGGCTTTTCCCTGAGTCATGGGTTTACTGGAAAGGCCACCTAGAGGGGAAAGAAACCAGCGAGCGTGAATCAGGCCTCATTTGGCCAGAAGTCCTACATGACCTCTTACTGCTGGTGACAGCGTTCACGCTTGTACGGAGACTTGCTTTGAATCATGTAATTAGCCGCTGTTGAAGCAGTACGTATGACACGGTGCACTAACGCAGCCAGCCCCTTCTGAATGTGGCACGTGGCTAGGGTGGGTCTGTCTCAGGGCATCTGCACCTGCACTTCTGTGTTCTGGGGCAGAAGGTCGGACGAACCGACCCTTCAAAGGCTCTGCTCCAACACACCAGTGTCCCCACGGTACCAACAGAGCAGACTGCAGAGACTCTGGTCACAAACACCTGTGAAACAATGCACGGTGACACGGCAGTAGTAACTTACTGATACTAAAGAAATGAACTATACTTACAAGGAAAGGCTACAACTTAAGACAATTACTAAATTTTGCCCTGACGCCTTAACAAAGCAATGAAACAGAAGAGCTGAAAAGTTATTAGGAGACTGTGTACAGCAAGTTGCTAGTATATAATGGAGAGTGTGTTTGATGCCAGCAGGGAAGTATGGGAGGAGGTACTCAGAGACGTCAGAAGTCACACGCCTGACTTTCGTGGGGCGAAGGAAGCTGTCTTCCCTGCTCTCACGGTCAAACGGACTACAGAGCTAAGTGTAAGGGTACGCAAGTCAGGGAGCAGGGAGTCTAAACACCACGGGAGGGGACATGTCCTGAACACCTCACGGCGCCCACAGAAAGATGAATACCGACACATAATTAGGACCGTGTGGCTTGCCGAAGGCCTCATGCAGGGGGGCAAATCCAGACAGCTGGTTTTAAGATGTGTGAGGGTAGAGTACGGGTGTGTGTGGAGAATGGGGTCCGACCCGGGGGCAGGGTGGCACCCATCACTAGGCTCACAGCTCGGATGGAATGTAAGGAAACAGTGAAAAGGAAGGCTCGCTGCTGCTGCTGCTCCGAGCTGTCTGCTGCCTGCCATGAACAGTTTTTCTCCGGATGCGCCTCGTCGTCCCCTGCCTCAGAGTCAGCCACGGTGGACTGAAAGCCCTGCAAACTGCGAGCTGAAACAAACTCCTCCTTCAACTTTGGGGAATGGTATTTGTCTCAGCAACAAGCAAAGCAACTAAGACCAGGATAAAGGAAAAGAAGAACAACGCATGAAAAAGAAAAACAGCACAAGTATATGTAAAAATATGCTCAGCATTACCAGTCAAGAAAATATAGACAAGATACCACCAAAGCAGTTTTCATCATTGTACTCGTCAAAAATTGAAATCTGACAAAAGCAAGTATCTGTAAAGATAAGAGTCCATATTCTGTTGGTTGTGGAGTTGATAATAGGGCAAACTTATAGTAAAATACACATATACCATCACCTAGCTATTTGACTTGTGGGTGTGAAAGTCCTGTACAGTTTCTCATAGAGAAAATACAGTTCCTCATATCTGTAACAGCAAAAAGATACAATCTGAAACCCTTTCGACCTGGTAATGGAAATATAACATGTTGTATACGTAGAATGGGATACTATAAGAAAACGTAAATCTGTATATAGCAACATGTAGAAAAATATAAAATCATCTTGTTAACTAGACATGAGCAGGTAGGTTGTACAGCATTCTTTTTTTTTTTTTTTGCTTTTTTTTTTGGAGACAGGGTCTCGCTTTGTAGTTCAAGCTGGCCCTGAGCTCACTATGGTGCCCAGGCAGGCCGCCGTGAACTCAGCAATCCTCCTGTCTCTGCCTCCCGAGTGCTGGGATTACAGGCGTGAGCCACCACGTCCGGCACTGTGGTATGCGGTGTTGATTGTTGGTGGGCGTGTCTCCACGCCCAGCATTATACGTGGTTACCGGGATCGAACTCAGGTCCTTGCGCTTTCGAGGCAGGCGCCGGAACCACTGAGCTAACCCTCCGGCCCTGTACAGCATTCTTATATTCTATAATATGCCATTTACCCAGGACACATACCCAACAGCTAAAAAATTCAGAACCTTAAATTTTTTTTTTTTTTTGAGACAAGGTCTCAGTTTGTAGTTCAGGTTGGCCCTGAGCTCACTATGGAGCCCAGGCAAGCCTCGAACTCACAGCAATCCTCCTGCCTCTGCCTCCTGAGTGCTGGTGCTGGGATTACAAGTGTGAGTCACCATGCCTGGCATTTGTGGTATGTGGTACTGATTGCTGTTGGGCATGAGCCACCACGCCCAGTATTGTATGTGTTTCCAAGGATCGAACCAGGGACCTTGCGCTTGGTAGGCAGGCACTGGAACCACTGAGCTAAATCTCTGGCCCAGCACTTGAATTTATAATAACGGATATTTCTAGGGTGGAGGGGACCTGATGGAGGAAATGTGCATGGACACCTATTTGGAAACACACATTTAAAAACAATAGAAGATATAAAGAAAAAAACCCCACAATTGTCACCTCTCTATAAGATGGTTAGTTATATTATTGGGACCTGTATTACATTTCTTCTAAACTATTAACTACTTTTCTAAGACTAGTAGGTTTACTGTAACTCACTTAAACATGTAATCTGTTAACAATATTAAACTGTACTTGACATCATATAAAACCTTTCCATATAAAAAATCAAAAGTATCAGAAATAAAGCATGATTCTATTTTTATATAATCTAGGAGAAAAATATGAAATATGTAAAATTTTGTAAGCCTGACTACAAACCAATCATGTCTCAGTGAGGTTGACAGAATACACTAGAGTTGTCAGTAAAGAATGTGGTAACACATTTGATGTAAAAGATGCTCTGAAATTAGAGGTGAAATTCTGACACAAAAATACATATAGATAAATATGGAGAAACATAATTAATATGTGGGTTCAATGATAATCACAGAAATTCAAACAGATTGGCAAAATATAAAAACCGTCCCCAGGATGTCAGGCCTTGGACATGGTTGGCGAGGACTCCCAGGGATGGTCAACAATTGTCGTTTGGACACTCTGGCATCATGGTCAAAATGTACATAGTTTTATTTAACCTTTCATATGTACGAGTGAGGATTTATCCTCAAAACAAAATAACTAAACAAAGGTGCACACAGCACAGGGCTGTGTGAGCAAGGCCCCTGGCCGTGCCCAGTATCCTGCACCGTCGGGCAGCTTGAGGTCCTCGGGGTTTCCGGTCCTGGCCTTGGGCACGCTCATCACGCGTGCACTGCCGGCTGCACCCGGGGTCCCCGGGCCGCAGCCTCTGTGCGTCCTTCTCCTCAGGACAGGGGCCTGGAGAACGCCTCTGCAGCCCTCAGCGCACGTGCGCAGGAGCCACTGCACCCTGCCTTTCCAGGTCCCTCACAGCTACTCTTCTCTCGCTCGACAAAGAAAAGGACGCACATCTTTTCATCCCAGTCTTGGGTGCACCCGGGGGGGGGGGAACCTCGGCCTCTAGCGGGATATTCCCGTGGACTTCCTGCAGACGCGCGGCTGAGAACGGCTCTTACACGCAGGCGCCCTGGGTCCTACAGGGGCGAGCTCGCCCGGCGGCCAGCTGAGTCGGGCACAGGGAGGCGCTGCTGCCGAGAGCTCCTTCCAGGGCCGTGGAGCGCTCCAGGGGGCTGGGGAGGAGGGGAGGCGCGGACTCGGAGACTCGCGGAGGCCGCGCCTCAGGCCCAAGGGCGTGGCACTGAGGCTCGTGTCTGGACACACTCGCACTCGTTAACACCCTCGACTCCCTCTGAGCAGGGTGACCGTCTCTGCCCGCAGCCAACACGGCTCTGGGTGACTCAGGATCAGGGTCAAAACATGCTTCCTGGGAGACCGTGAGGACATTAACTCTATGTACAGTTCAGACGTATTTCACAATTATGATAAATAATGTGCACAGAGATATGGGAAAACTGACAGTGATGACAACTGTCATTTACTTACTGGGACAGTTTAATGTATTGGAAAGGACTGACTTTCAACATAAATATGTAGGTTTTTAACCAATGAGAAAGCCTGGATTACTGTGGACTGGCAATATCATTTCTAGGAATTTGTCTAGGATCTGTAGTTTTCCCCCATTTGGGGGTAATTTTATAAAACTATAATAAAATCTAGATGGTGGGGCCGGAGGATTAGCTCAGTGGTTCCGGCGCCTGCCTCACTCGCGCAAGGTCCTGAGTTCGATCCCCAGTAACCACATAGAATGCTGGGCGTGGAGATTCATGCCCACCAACAATCAACGCCACATACCACAGTGCCGGGTGTGGTGGCTCACGCCTGTAATCCCAGCACTCGGGAGGCAGAGACAGGAGGATTGCTGAGTTTGAGGCTTGCCTGGGCTCCATAGTGAGCTCAGGGCCAGCCTGAACTACAAAGCGAGACCCTGTCTCAAAAAAAAAAAAAAAAAACCTAGATGGGTATGGTGTTGTTCCCCTGTAATCCCAGCAGGCAGGAGGCTTAGGCAGGAGGACTGCTGTAGTTCCAAGCCAGCCTGGACTACATAGTGAGTAGTACCTCAAAAAATATATCACACACACAGACACACGCCCTCCTTTCAGGCCAACTCCTTCAGCAGCCTCAGGGATACATCCACGCCACCGCCACTGCCCACGTTTCTGTGTGCCCGCTCTGCAGGTCTGCCCCACATCCCTGCCCCGGCCGAGACGAGGATCCCTTCTGACAGCTGTGGAAGCTGAGACACAAGGCAGTCAGAGGCTGCCCAACTTCACACAGCTGGAAATCACCGGAGGAGTCTGGTGGCACTGGGAGCACTCTGCCCAAGTGAGCACTAGTGCTTCCCCTCGGTAACCACTTTGGAAAGCCCTGCTCAGGGCCGAGCTTCGTAAAAACAGCAGCCTTGCTGGCCGTGGTAGCTCACGCCTGTCATCCCAGCACTTGGGAAGCAGAGGCAGGAGGATTGCTGAGTTCGAGGTTGCCTGGGCTACAGTGAGCTCAGGGCCGGCCTGAACTACAAAGCGAGACCCTGTCTCAAAAACAACAACAACAACAAAACAAAACAGCAGCCTTTGGGATCGGATGGGATTGTCCACAAGCACCTGGACACCATGGCCCTTCAGCTCTCAGGACCCCAGGTGAGCGGCTGCCACCCTCGCCACGGCCCCACCCACCCTGCTCAGCAGCCTGACCCCTCAGGCCATGCAGGTGATACTGCAGATTTGTACTTCTCACACATTCTTTAAAATTCTCATTGAACCTCTAGAAACTGTGAGCTGAATAAACCTTTCCTTCTTTAAAAATACAAAGGATTGAATCAAAGTCTGATCAGATTCCATGGTAGCAAGAAATACAAGTTTTTCACCTTCCCAAGATGACAGTGAACTCAAACCAACAATTCAGCCTTTTTGAATGCAAGAGGAGGGTTAGCAGTAGACATGCGGGTGTTAAGTTTCTTTAATCGATAAAGTAATATCCTGTTTTTTCCCTCTCCTATAAAAGAAAGCTTCACACTTTGAACAAAAAACCTATCAAGGGATCTGATGTTACTTTCACTTTTTCCTCCATCACTCCACACTCCCAACCCTGTAAAATCACCCAGCAAAGAAATAAAACCCCAGGTCTATCGAGACCTTGTCCTGCGCACACTTGAGAGCACGGTGCGCCTGGGGATGGGCGCTTGCAGACCTGAGAGCGCGGGGCTCAGCTTTCTGGGGTGCGCTCCCAGCGCCCCGCTGTGAGTGGACAGTAAGCCAGGGAGCAGCACAAGCCTGGCCAGCCCGGTGCAGGCAGGAGAATGTGCCCCGCCTGGCCTTTGATGGCTATTCCCGGGCCGGGCTGATTCAGGGCCAGGCGCCGCAGAGCCGCAGGGACCCAGCATTTCTCCAATCGAAATGTACGGGGCGGTGTTTGCAGATTGTGCTTAACTGAATTAACTGGAATCCCAGAAAGGGAAACAACGAATACAGACAGCTTGGTATTGACTTGTTTTATATCACACGCATCAACATCAGGTCATACCTGTAGGCCAGGTTTTAAAACTTCAAACATATCTTCTTTTAAAGCAAGCAATCACTTGAAGATACTGTGCACAGGGGGCCGGGGACTTAGCCACTGGCTCCAGCATCTGCCTAGCAAGCGCAAGGTCCTGAGTTCCATTCCAGGTAACCACATATAACAAACACTGGGCGTGGTGGCTCCCGCCTGTCATCCCAACACTTGAGGAAGCAGAGGCAGGAGGATTGCTGAGTTTGAGGCTTGCCTGGGTTACATAGAGATCTCAGGGCCAGCCTGAATTAAAAAGTGAGACCCTGTCTCAAAAAAAAAAAAAGTACTGTGCACACTATACTATATTTGCTGAATTTCTCTTTTAACCCTTTTTCATTGCACAAGACAAAGAGGGATGAAGAGATTGCTTAAGTTTTTTTTTTGAGACAGGTTCTAGCTCCATAGTTCAGGCTGGCCCTGAGCTCACTATGTAGGCCAGGAAAGCCTCGAACTCAGCCATCCTCCTGCCTCTGCCCCCTGAGTGCTGGGATGACAGGCGTGAGCCACCACGCCCGGCGCTGTGGTGTGTGGTACTGACTGCTGGTGGGTGAGTCAATATACCTAGGTTTGGAACTCCAGTCTTTGAGCTTGCCAGGCAGATGTGGGGACCTCCGAGCTAAATCTCCCGCCTGCTTACATTCTAAGGGCACCTGCAGGGTGAAACTCTGATGTGCAGATCATGTTTTATACGGTTTACTAAAAAACACCCCCAAATTACTAACGAGGCAAGGCTGTTTTGGTCCTTTTCCAAGCCACTCTTCTCCCGCCCTTCCCGGATGTGGAAGTAGCCTGTGGCAGTGGGGCTCAGGCCTCGGACCTGTCAGCACCATTTATAGGCAGGTTCTGTAGCACCGCTGAGGGTCCGGGGCCTGCGCGCCTCCCTAAGGCCCCCGACTCGCCCTCACTGTGGCTGCGGGCCGCCCCCCACGGTCAGGAGGAGTCTGGCCTTGCTCCCGCCCTGGCCGCCCCTGTCTCTCTGCCTCCCTCCCTGCCGTCTCATGGTGCTTCTCCTCAGATGACAGTCTACCTTTACTCCCTTGTGATTCCTTTTTTTTGAGACAGAGTCTTGCTTTGTAGTTCAAACTGGCTCTGAGCTCACTACGTAGCCCAGGCAAGCCTGGAACTCAGCAATCTTCCTGTCTCTGCCTCCCGAGTGCTGGGATGACAGGCGTGAGCCACCACGCCCGGCACTGTGGTACGTGGTATTGATGGCTGGTGGGCATGAGTCTCCACGCCCAGCATCGTATGTGGTCACCGGGATCGAACTCAGAGCCTTGTGCTTGCGAGGCAGGTGCCGGAACCACTGAGCTCCAGCCCGTGGCTCCTCTTTATTGCATCTACTCTGGAGAGAACACAAGTCCAGGAGAGGGGCTTCATGCATCCACCGTGGCGGAGCCGGTCCTGGGCCGAGCGGACTCACGGGAGGAGAGCATGAAAGGCTGGAGGTCGAGAGCTTCCTCCCTAGGCTGGCGCAAGGCAGGCCGCCAGGGACCCGCGGTGGGACCCTGGAGACCCAGGAGCGGGCACAGGCGGGAGCGACAACCAGAGACCACGGTCCTGACGCAGCGCAGCGTAGGGTCACCGGGAGTACACAGGTACAGGCACAGGCCACGTGTAACTACCGAAGAGCCAGATGCAACGAAAGAGAGCGGTTTACGTGTATTTTTAAAAGGAGCCTCGAGGGATTCTTGATGTTCAGTCACTGTGAAAACCCATCAGTCAACCTAAGAGTCTCACGTGGCATGTGGTAAAGTATGAAGCAGATAATACATTTTTAAAAACCCACATACCTGACTGGGGACTCAAAAATATTGCTGTTTTGTGTTTCTTTTTGTCTTCATGTAAAAGCACTGCCTAAAAATAAAACAGACTGGTTTACAAAGTTGAAAGAGTGCATCTGAAACAGACCACATCCAAAGAGGCTGGCATCAGGCACATGGATGGCAGAATCCTTCAAGCTAACGGGCAAGACAGACATACGCAAGCCTGCTTCCGTCGGGCCGGCAGCCCTCGCCACACACATGCAAGCAGCACCGAGCGGACCGGGAGCGTCGCCGCGGGAGGCGTGGCGGGCGCGTGGCCGAGCACGTTTACCTGAGCGGAGGGACCGGCCGGCCTCCGGGGGCCGGGGGAGGGAGGGGCTGCAGGCGCGCGGTCCGGCCGGGGCGCCCCTGGGGAAGAAAGCAGCACTGCTTGTCCCTACCTTCTGCTCGAGCGGCGACGGGCTCGCTTTTCAACCTTTGACGCGAGCTCCACACAGGGTGTCCACCGGGTGTGGACAGAACGCTAATGCACTTGAAGAGATGACACAGACTACAACCATTTTAGGCAAAAAGCGGATTGGTCCTGAGTGCTACATCAGGGATCCTTTCTGCCCCAGCTGCCCCTTCTCTCAGTGTGGCTCAGGCTCAGGCTCGTGTTCGCCCGTCCACACTAGATCTGCAAGAAACCAGGCCGGGCTTCCGTGCCTCCCGCCAGCAGCACCGCCCTGGTGCGTGTCCCGCCTTCCTGTGCTGCTGGACCACTGCTTTGACGCTCTGGGAGCTGTGCAGTAAACAACACAAAAACTGTGGCTAGGAAGCAGAGATCTATCAAAGGGGGAAATTCACTGTTTTGTTTCACGGAAGAGGAACTCAATGAAAATGGACTATAGGCTCTTCATACACCCGCGCCTTGAGTTCCGATAAAGGGCTCAAAACATACTAAATGCTCCCTCTACCACTGATAGGCTCCTCTCTACAATCCGACCGAGGGTACTAAACCTACCAGACATAAATGGGGCTGCAGTGGCAATCAAAGAAAGTTATCCATGTAAAATGCAGAACCCGCGGTAAATGTTTCACAAATACCAGCATGTGTCACTGTTTTAAGCTCTTTTTCTTTTCTTTCTTTTTCTTTTTTTTTTTTTTAGACAGGGTCTCGCTTTGTAGTTCAGGCTGGCCCTGAGCTCACTGTGTAGCCCAGGCAAGCCTGGAACTTAGCAATCCTCCAGCCTCTGCCTCCCGAGTGCTGGGATGACAGGTGTGGATTACCAGCAGTGTGGGTGTGGTAGTGATGGCTGGTGGGCGTGAGTTACCATGCCCGATATTATTGTATGTGGTTACTGGGGATTGAACCAGGGACCTTGCGCTTCCTAGGCAAGTGCCAGAACCACTGAGCTAAATCCCCGGCCATTTAAGCTCTTTTAAATTGTGCTTTCTCCTAGAAAAGAAAATCATATTATTCTGCATTCAGTCCTATGTCAGGGCAAGCTCTGGAGCTTTCAGAGGGGTGGCAAGATGGATATGGCCATGTGAGCTAACCAAACCTGTAATTATAAGCATTTTAGCTCTACTCAAAAAATAGACAAAGTATTTTAAACTAAATTTCTTTTTCACAGAAGTGCCTTTAAAGCAACGAGGATGAGTGATCTAGAAACTTTTATAATGTATTACTGCACATGATATAATAAAATGGAAGACAGGTGTTAGTGCTCCCCAAACTACAAACATTGGAGAGTTTCAGGGAAATTATAAGTAATTAACTTATAAGTAAATTATACATAGTTATATGCATTAACTTTGTAATGCTGCCTACAGACAGACACAATCAGGACAGCTGGGATTAACTACTTCACAAATACTCATCCAGCAGAGTTTCTTTTCTGGGCTCACCACATTTCACGCACTGGCCCACGTTGGTTATCAGAAGTAGCGTCAAGTGGAAGCACTGCTTTTGCAGGCATAAATTCAAACTGTAGGATCGGTTAAACTTAGCGATGTATGAAAAGGTGCCCACAAGCTGGGCACGGTGCCGTGTGCCTGTAAGCCAGCTACTCGGTTGGCTGGGGCAGGAGGAATGTCAGTCGGAAGCCGCCTGAATGACGTAAGTGAAAGTTGGTCTCAAAAGCCAAAACCAAGACCAGAAAAAGGTTAGGGGATGTAACTCAGTGCAGAGTGCCCCTGGGGTTAATCCTCAAAAACCCCTCAAAGCACAAAAAAGTGACCTCCACAGACACTTGACACGTTTAGTGAAAGGCACAATTTCCTCCGCAGTGATCCAAGTAGCTAGATTTACGGGTGGCTCTTCTCGGGAGATGGTCTCCTCGCGCTGCCGACGGGCCCGCGGCTCTGGGGCTCCCGGCATCACCGTGCCTTGGCCTGTGAAAACTGTACCTGCCTCAGATTTGTGGGTGGCTTTAAACTCCTGATGATGATGGATTTCTCCTCTATTCTCAGAATAATCATGCTCAATTGAACAAAGTTATTAAGATAAGACATAAAGATACAACCATCCACAGTGCCTGTCTGCACAGCATATTTATTAGGGTTTTTTTTTTTTTTTTTTGCTTTTTGAGACAGGGTTTTTTTTTTTTTTTTTTTTTTTTTTGAGATAGCATCTCACCATGTAGCCCAGGCTGGCCAGAACTTTCTTTTGGAGATAGCATCTCACCATGTAGCCCAGGCTAGTCCTCCTGCCTCAGCCTCCCAGAATACTGGGGTTACAGGCATGTGCCATGACACCCATTTTCCATTCCTTCCCTAAGGTGTTCCTGCGTGTCAGGGGACAGGAACACAAGTGGCTGCCCAGTACATGGTGTGGTATCTGAGGACCAGCTTATCGCCTCACCAGTGGCCACCGACTGCTGATTGGTTTCCAGAATTTATACACTAAGGAATAAAGCTCGAGTTGGAGCTTTATTCCTAGTTACTCAGGCCACATTTGTAGACACTGGGAATGAAAAGACTTTCATAAAGCTATAAATGTATCTCTTGGAGAAATATGTGTCACTAAAATAGCAAAAACCTCTCTCAAGAAGACTGTCCTTGATGTGACAGCGCGCATGCCAAGTGCGGTAGCATCGTACCTGGGGAGACCTTCAGCTGGGGACACTCTTTCCTCATGTGCCCTTCTCTTCCGCAGACGAAGCAGCGCTTTTCCCTGAGGCCCCTGCTGTCCGGCCTCTGCCAGGTCTCCGCGGGCGGCCTGAGCGTCCTCTCCCTCCCTGGGTCGGCAGCTGCTCGCGCAGCCTTGGCTTTCGGAGCTGCACACGGCACACACTTATCTTCTTTTGCTGGTACTTCTCTTTGCATGTACTTGCTTTGAGTTTCTTTCTCTTCTTTGTTCTTTTTGTCTTTGTTCTCAGGGTATCTTTGGTGCAGGGTATCTTCCTGATTTCGCCGTCTCCTGACTCTGTCAAAGACATAATGCTTGTGGGAAAGATCTAAACAAAAACCTAACAAAATAACATGTTATCACGGGTTTTAGGATATTGTCATGAAAAGAAGGCATCAGAATGAAAACCAAGAAGTGAACACACTTAAATACATCATCTCTATTCAGAAACTATCCAGCAGTATCCGCTGAGGTCAGCTCCAGAGTCTGGAGGGGTGCACGCCCCTATGTTGAACAATGTGTCCTTACATCCTACACAACCCTCCGTATACTTTAGCGCTTAATAAAAGAGCAATGCTAAGGAAATGGCTGATGTACTGTACTGTGTAGGAAGAAATAAAAGAAGTCTATGCATTCAATACATATGCAGTATTTTTATTTCCCAAATATTCTTGATTTGTGGTTGGTTGAATCCATGGACACAGAGGGCTAACTGTATCTCAGAGCTTAAGGGTGGAGGTTTTGTTTTAATTTCCAAAATTGCTCTAGTGCTGTAAAACCAGCTTTACAATGAGTGAAATTCTTTAATGCTGGCTTTGATACTGAAGTAATGAAAGTCAAACTATCTATGGGATTATTTTTTGAACAGAAAAGATAATGCATTAACATTCTTTACCAAGCAGCAGAAATCAGACACGTAAAATCCAAAGTTCACAAGAGAACAACAGAAATAAGATTTAACATCTTAAAGTGCCCAATTTCTTCTGCTTTGCTCTACACAATCACTATAAACTGCCTAGTTAAAAAAACACAAAGTAGCTACTCAAATTCCATAGAGCAATTTATTTTGAGCAGCATATTTTAAAATAAGACTGCTAGTGACTGGGGCTGGGGATGTAACTGGTGGGAAAGTCCTTGCCTAGCATGGGCAGGTCTCGGATTTAATCCTTATTACAGAAAAAACTGAGTCAACAAACTGAACAACAAACAAAAAACCCAATGAGTGAAAAATACAGTACCAAGGGCTGGGGATTTAGCTCAAGTGGTACGGCGCCAGCCTTGGACACACAAGGGCCTGAGTTTGATCTCCGGTATTGCAAAAAAAAAAAAAACCCAAAAAACCAAGCAGAAACCAAAACAGTACCAACAGTAATGCCTATCACTCAGCACCATGGGAGGTTAGTGAGACTTTCTCAAAATCAACATAACAAGGTCTGAGAAGGCAGTTCAGTGCAAAAGCCCTGGCTTTAACCCTTAGTTCACAAAAGCAAAAGTACCACCCAAAACAGCATTGTCTCAAGTGAGCGCCCTTCCACACTCATCACAGCAGGAAGCACATTCACCTGCGTGCAGCGCCTGTCAAGAGCGCACAGGGGGGCCCAGCGCGCAGGCCCAGCACGCCACTCAGGGTATTGTCCCGGACGCGCAGCTGAGGCGCTGCCGGACATAGGACACGAGCTGGCCTTCTCCCTCTGTGACGGACAGACTCTTCGGTTCCCTCCTTTCTTCTTCTGTCCCTACTGCAGAGGCTAATGAATGAGGAGGGTCTGGACCAAAATCAGTAAAGAGGATCAGCCTTCATCATCTGTACCCAAAAGCTATGGTTTAATCACTTGATTTCATTT
Source organism: Thryonomys swinderianus (assembly GCA_004025085.1). Lineage (NCBI taxonomy): Eukaryota > Metazoa > Chordata > Mammalia > Rodentia > Thryonomyidae > Thryonomys > Thryonomys swinderianus. Next base: position 52,446 of record PVIC010000098.1, on the reverse strand, counting down.
TTAAAAAATCTTAAATTTGTATGAAAACTGCTGCATTTCATGCAAGATCATTTTCTGTTACCACAGAACTACATTTAAAAATATATACATATTCAAAAAACCAAAACACTGAAAAAATTGCTTTAAAGCATTTGCTTACTTTCTTCTCATGGGACAGTCCTTCATGAAGTGGCCAATTTTCCCACAAATTCGACAGCATCTATCATTTGGGGCTAGTTCTCCTTCAGTTAGTACATCTGGATCAAAAAAGTATTCCTACAAGATAAAAATGTAGAAGCGTGAATTAATAATATGTGACCAGAGAGAAAGGTAGACATGGAGAGTGGTCTCTCTCTCTCTGGCAGGATCTTTTATCGCTGCTGCTCACGGCAGACACTGGGCCGGGGCTGGAGCCGGGCCCGCGGCATCTCCGGAACCGGGCAACAACCTCTCCCACCACCCTGGGCTCTGCCTGTCTGTCTGGGCTGGGCCCCACCTGCCTCCGACCTCAAGGGCTCCTTGCCCAGCGAGCCCACTGTGGAGTGGTGCTCCCGCAGGCTGGGCTGGGTGCTCTGCCTCTGCCCGCTTGGTCTGCAGCTTGGCTGGCCACCAGGCGGGTCTACCAAGCCCTACAGCTGCAGGTGGATGGCGCGGCGCTGGGCATGGGAACCCCGAGGGCCCAGCGGCCACCACACCCATGCTTGCCAGCACCTGCATGGAGCGGACATGTGCCGGGCCTGGGGGTGCTCAGCGCCAGCTCAAGGGTGGCTTTGGCCTGGGGTCTCTTGCAGGCTCCGGGGAGGTGGTGGCGCAGAAGACAGGGGCCTGCTGCCCCGGACAGGCAGGCTGGGGTCCAGCTGCTCCCCTGTAACGGCGCCCCCGCCCAGCAGCTCGTCCCCTGGCCTGCGGCCCTCGCGGTGGCGGGAGGCAGACCTCCCTGAGGGCAGCCCGCGTGGCTCTGGGCTGAGCACGACCGCCTGGCCATCCAGAGGAGCGGCACGTCTCGGCCGGCTCCAGCAACGTCCCTGGGTGGAATCCACGGTGGTGCCCGACTGGCTGGGCCAGTGGAGGACGGAAAGGGGAAGCGGCTGGAAGAGGACCTGGTATGCGACAGTCCTCATCTTGCTGGAGGGCCATGTTGTCAGGCAACACCCCGAGCTGCCTCCTCCTGGGCCGTCACTTTGCTTGTCCACTCAGGGTCCTCCTTGGGGGGCACTGTGGCCCCTGATGGTGACGGGGGGGGGGGCTGGGATGCAAAGGCGCCACCACAGCTGCCGGGAAATGCGCGTGCTGGCTGCCGTCCACCCAGGAACGCCACGCCACCCGAGGGACCTCAGGCAGGACGTGGCGGTCAGCCAGCCCCGCGGCACACGATTCTGCGGCCTCGGCAGAGGCCCTGGCGTCCGGGGCGACTGAGGAGCGGCACCACTGGGCCTGTCCCGCATGCCCAGCGGCAGCGCTGCTCCTTCGGACCACCAGCAGCGCCTCTCCGACCTCGAACCCCGCGGCTCAGGGCGAGGGCCCAGAGAGTCCGCGATGCGGATGGCCCCTGTGACTGGTCACGCGCAGGGTTGACCTGCGTGGTGCCTGTGCCGAAGCCCATGCCCACAAGATCGTCAGGGCCGCGGGGAGGCTCTGAGCGCGGAGCAGGGGGCATTCTCTCCCCGCAGGCGCACGGCGCCCCGCGTCTCCTGCTCGGTCTCAGTCTGGGTGTGTCCTCTAGTATGTCTTCGTCACTGTCTGAGCCTGGATCTTTCAGGCCAAGGGCGCCAGCACCTCAGATGCCACCTCCCCCCCCCCGTCAGGCAGGTGCGACCCTCCTCGTGGAGCCTCTCCCGGCTGGGACCGTCGGCGCTTGTGAAAGCGCTCTGGCCCAGTCCAGGAAGCCGCCCGCCTCCTGTCACCCTTCTCCTGCTTCCACTTCCACCTCACGGGAAGCCGCGCGCCCAGCCCCGCCCAGGGAAGATGTCCACCTGGCCACAGCCTGGCCTCCACCAGGTGGTCTTGCTGCTGTGCAGTGCCAACGGGCCAGGGAGTCCAGGGTCGGCGAGCATGTGGCACAGGTGCAGGGACCCGAGGCGGCCGGAGCGGGACGCACCGCGCGAAGCACCCTGGGGTCTGGCGAGGTGCGGGGGCCCATTCTTCATCCTGTGAAGCCCCACTGCTCCCGCCGCAAGGACCGGAACCGCGGGAGTCAGGCCTGGTGCCGCTGAGCCTCTGGGCCCTGGGCGGCGGGACGTCACGCTGAGAGCAGGATCGGCTCCGGCTCTCCCTCCCGGGTGGGGCGACTACTGCTGGAGCTTCTCCCTTTCCTCCCGTTTCCTCGCTTCGTTCTTGAGCTGAGCAGCTGTCTTAGGAGGCGCAGGGACCTCCGGGCCCGGGTGCTCGGTGCACCCCCCCCCCCCACACACACACACAGGGCCCAATGCTGGCTGCCGGGCACATGCGCCGACTCAGGGAGTCACACTGCCCAGCGCCGCCGCGAAGGCGGCCAGACGGGCCAAGGGCGCGTCCCTGCCGGCGGGTGTGCAGCCTCTGCTGCCCCTCGGGGTGCAGCCAGGAGGGTGTGTGCCGCAACGGGTGAGCAGGCCGCAAGGTGGGCCGGCCTGGGGTCCGCAGGGGCGGGTGCGCCGAGACTGCTGGGCCCCTGCTCGGCCGCTGCGACGGGAGAGGCCGCGGCCGGGCGCTGTGCAGCTCAGGGCCCTTTTCTTGTGCTGGTGGTAAATGGGGACGTACTTGGGGCCTCGGCATCCTCGGAACCCCCCCTCGTGCCGTTGTATATGTTTTGAGACAGGGTTTCACTAAGTCATTATGTTGCCCAGGCTGGGCTTGACCTTGCGATCTTCCTGCTTCAACCTCCCAGAGGGGTTCTATCAGTATTTTTTTTTTGAGACAGGGTCTCGCTTTATAGTTCAGGCTGGCCCTGAGCTCACTATGGTGCCCAGGCAAGCCGCCGGGAACTCAGCAACCCTCCTGCCTCTGCCTCCCGAGTGCTGGGATGACAGGTGTGAGCCACTAGGCCCGGCACTGTGGTATGTGGTATTGATGGCTGGTGGGCGTGAGTCTCCATGCCCATCATTCTATGTGGTTACCGGGGATCAAACTCAGGACCTTGCGCTTGCGAGGCAGGTGCCGGAACCACTGAGCTAGCCCTCCGGCCCTGTTATCAGTATTTTTAATAAATACTGGTCACAGGTGCCCCTGAAATTCAGAGGGTTATGTTCCAAGGTACCCACAAATTGTGAAAAACCATGAATTTCAGATATGGTCAGAGAAATAACTTTTTGTAGTTTAAACCCCAAATATACTATGCCTTCTACAGTTATGTAATTTAATTTAATAAAATCCTGTACTAATGAAGCCTAGAAGGATCAGGGTGTCCTGCGGCATCTTAGGGCTTTGGGTAGCAAGCCGCGAACCCTGGAGTCAGCTACACGCAGTACAGCACCGAGTTATGACGCCGGTTTCAGCGCAGCAGCCAATCAGCAGCAAGGAGAACAGAACACGCTCTCGGATTGGCTGCTTGCAAACCCCTGCCAAGCATAATGCGGAGCGTATCTGTGGTTTCCATGAAATTGTGGTGATTTCTGCAAACCATTATTAGTTGGGTTCTAAGATGAAGAAACCTGTTAAGGCCTGAGGCCGTGAACGCTGACCTGAGACTTCTCGGGGCACCCTGTATGTGGGGGTCCCGAGACGGAGCTTCTGCAAGGGCAGGCCTCCACGGCAGCACTGTCCTAGACAGTGGGGCTGCTGCGAAGCTAAGGCTGGTGCAAATCACCAGCAACAGACGGCAAAACAGAAAGAAAGAACACACTTAAAATTCACCTGTTCAGGTATTAAGACTACAAATTATTTTTCTCTCATCTCTGAAGTTGTTCTAGGGCTATTTGTTGTTTCCTTGTGCTAACAAGGAAAAAAAAAAGGGAACACAACCCAAATTGTACTTCTTCCTATTTCTCCTTGTGATTTTTTTTTTTTTTTTTTTGAGACAGGATCTCACTTTGTAGTTCAGGCTGGCCCTGAACTCAGTATGTAGCCCAGGTTTGCCTCAGCAAATCCTCAGCAATCCTCCTGCCTCAGCAATCCTCCTGTCTCTGCCACCTGAGTGCTGGGATGACAGGTTTGAGCTACTCAGCAATCCTCCTGCCTCTGCCTCCTGAGTGCTGGGATGATAGGTTCGAGCTACCACCCCTGGCTCCTTGTGGCTTTCTACAAAGAAAGCTCTTTGGGGTTACTTTATGTTGTAGTCACTTATGCCAGAGCATCTATTACTGAAGGAACATGCACAAAGGAGGTGCTTAGAATGTGTCCAAACCATGAGCTTTCAAGATTGCTTTGTGGAATCTCCAGATGCTTACCATTTTTGATGGGCAGTCCTTTGGAAACACTTTGACTGGAATTCCAAATACTCTTCTGCCGTTGATAAAGGCTTTCATTATAAAATTTGTCACTATGAAGAGAAGAGTAAGATCTCAAATAAAATGGATTAAAAGGAAAAGAGACATTAAAATTTATAAACAAATAAACTTACTTTTCCTTGATAATCCAGCTCCAAGATTATGGTTCAAATCAAAAGGATCTATGAAATGAAAGGGAGTGGTAAGATAATCAGATACTGTCACTATTCACCTGTGAGTTCCACGAGAAAACAGGACCTGCTGTGTTTCCTACGGTGGGAGTGTCAGGTGAGCACTATGACATGAGCGTGAACCTGTGCACAATGAACACTCCCAAGTACAATGAAAAGGCAGTTTCCCAAAACTGTTCATCAGAAGAGTGTGGCCATATAGTATTTTTTTCCCCCCAGATAAGGCCTCGCTTTGTAGTCCACACTGGCCCTGAGCTCACTATGTAGCCCAGGCAAGCCTGGAGCTCAGCAATCCTCCTGCCTCTGCCTCCTGAGTGCTGGGATGACAGGTGTGAGCTCAGCAATCCTCCTGCCTCTGCCTCCTGAGTGCTGGGATGACAGGTGTGAGCCTCCAAGCCTGGCATTTGTGGTGTGTGTTACTGACTGCTGGTGGGCGTGAGTCACCACACCTGGTATTGTTATATGTGGTTACTGGGGATCGAACCAGGGACCTTACGCTTGTTAGACAGGTGCCAGAACCACTGAGCTAAATCTCTGGCCCTGTTGCTTTATATTTAACTTTTTTGGGGGTGATACTGGGGACCGAACTCGGGCCCTTGTGCTTCCAAGGTAGGTGCGGTACCGCTTGAGCTAAATCCCCAGCCTTATATTTAATTCTTTATATAAAATCCTTCACATTATGAAAGGTTGTTTAATTTTGGAAAAATGTCTGAGGAAGACACACTAACTTGAGTGTCACCAAATGATGCCAGTTTTAGAGGCACACAGAAGGTACAAATATATTTAGGAACATTTTAGCCCTACATATTTTGCCTCTGAAAAGATCACTTTAGAAAACAATTCATTATTGAGATCATAGGTACTTATCAGAGATATTAAAACAGAAAAATACAGCTATCCCATTGGCATGTCAATGCTGACGTGGATTTCAGAAGTTTCCAGCAAACTTCATATATACAATGCCTACAGTCTCAACCTTGGACAGCTATGTATACCATGTGCATTCCAATGGCATTTATATAATACACAATTTAATTCTCATTTTTTCCCATTCCCCTACCCACCTGCAGCCCCCCCATCCAATGGCATTTGTTAGGTGATCCAGAAAGTGGTTAAGAATGATGAAAAGCATGCAGATGTCAAAAATATATATATGTGGTCTGAATAGTCTCTCAAGTACTATTTATAAACCTAAATACTATTTTATAGATGAATTAGTATTTGCATACCATGATTCATAATTTTAGACATCATGTATTGATATTTAACTATTTCTTTCATATGCCACAAATGATAATCAAGAAGGCAAAGGGAAAAAAATGAGCTAGTTCTTGGGTCAGGGATTTAGCTCAAGTGGTACTGCACCTACCTTTTAAGCACAAGGGCCTGAGTTCAATCCCTGGCACCACCAAAAAAAAAAAAAAAAGAAAAAAAAAATGAGCTAGTTCTTTTAGGGGGACACCACCATTCAGAAAATGGGAACCGCCTATACACAGTGTGTACAGATGGAATGAAGACGTAAAAGGCGCCGCCCTGCTCCTGGTCTGTGATGCTTCTAAGAGACTTCTGATGGCTGGACTAACAGTTTACTGGAGAACAGACCCTGGCAGCTCGAACCCTCGTGACGCTTGTTGTGAGATTATTTTCTAGTTTAGTGAGGTACTGCTCTCTGCTGGTTTGTGTGGAGGTATTTTGAGTTGTATGCTTGGTGAGGCAGAGACTACTAAAATATTAGAGGTGGTACAGTTGAAAGTATCACTACTACTACTATAACTGAAATTTCCAGTTCTAGAATAGCTGGTTATATAATTATAAATTCAATTTTACTTTCAACTTAGCCTATTAGTAATAGCTCATCTGAAAGTAATATAAAAATTAAAAGCAAAAGATGATAAAGTCTCAAAAATTAATGCAATTTTTTTTGTTTGTTTGTTTTAGGAATTGAACTCAGAATCTTGTGCTCACCAGAAAGGCACTGCACTGCTGAGCTATATCCCTGGGCCAGGTTTCAAAAATTAAAAATAAAACATCAGTAACTGGCAGACCTAAGAATCTACTATGATAAAGGGAAAAAAAAGCAATTCTTTGTTTTGACACAGATTCTAAAAAGTGAAGCTTTATCTATAACCTAGTTTGAAGTTTCACCTTATGAATGTTCACAGTATTACATCATAATACCAACAGAAGCAGAAGAAATTGTGTAACTTACAATAACTCACATGAGATCAGTGATAGGTGTGTATTTAAAACATAGAAGAGGAAGGCCAGAGATTAGGCTCAGTGGTTCCGGTGTCTGCCTAGCAAGCACAAGGTCCCTGGTTTGATCCTGGTAACCACATACAACAGTACTGAGTGGTGACTCAGGCCCACCAGCAATCAGTACCATACACCACATTGCTGGGCGTGGTGGCTCACACCTGTAATCCCGGCACCCAGGAGGCAGAGGTAGGATTGCTGAGTTCCAGGCTTGCCTGAGCTCCATAGTGAGCTCAGGGCCAGCCTGAACTACAAAGTGAGACGTTTTCTCAAAAACAAAACAAAAATAGAAGAGTAGAATTTCTATTAAAATCAGCAAAATATTTCTTAGCCATGTCTTAGCTCATTTTAAACTCCATTTCATCAAAATTAAAACCCTGTAAGCTGAAATAAATAACCAACTATAAATGTTAATGGCTCCAATGGATCCTTGCATTCAGTGGAAAAGTAAAAGCCCCTTTTTTTTGGTGACAATAACTGAACAATTATGTGTAATAATTTAGGTAAATTCCTTTATCTTTCTTTTCTGGCATCAGGGATCAAACTCAGGACCTTGTACTTGTGAGGCACGTGTGGTGTCACTGAGTTAACTCCCCACCCTTAATAAGGCCTCTCACTTTCTCTTTGGTGAATTGCTTTCTTTATTTTGTGGTAACCAGAGGTCAAACATGGGCCCTTGTGCTTCCAAGGTAGGCGCAGTACCACTTGAGCTAAATTCCTGGCCCTTGGTAAATTTCTTTATCAAGACCAAATAAAGGGCCGGAGATTTAGCTCAGTGGTCCCAGCACCTGCCTAGCAAGCACAAGGTCCTCAATTTGAACTGGTAACTACATACAACAATTCCGAGGGTAGTGGCTCAGGCCCACCAGCAGTGAGTACCACACATACAACACTGGGCGTGGTGGCTCACGCCTGTCATCCCAGCACTAGGGAGGCGGAGGCAGGAGGATTGCTGAGTTCGAGGCTTGCCTGGGTACATAGCGAGCTCAGGGCCAGCCTGAACTACAAAGCGAGACCCTGTCTCAAAAAGAAATAAAACCAAATAAAGAGCTTGGTGTGGTGGTACATGCTTATAATACTAGCACTAGAGAGGCCGAGGCACGAGAACCGTCATGAGTTCGAGGCCAGCTTGGGCTACACAGTGAGTTCAAGGTCAGCCTGGACTTCATAGCAAGAGAGTCTCAAAAAGCAAAATAAAAAACCAAACCAAACCAAATCAAACCCCAGTAAAGGCTCTTGATGGTGTTCTCCAATCCTGAATTAGAGAGGTCTTATTTTACAAGTCCCACTATCTTTTTTTTTTTAATGATAAAAGGTGACTTATTTCAAGGTAGGGGAAAAGGGAATAAAGACATGGTGGACAGCTACCACGAGTGAGTAGGGGGTACTCCAAAGGGAAGTGTGTGTGGATTTCTTGTGTGGTGCCCTGCAGTGAGACCCTTGTCCCTTGCAGGTTCCTGGGATGGGACTGGCTCCCTGGCTTGTCTTTCACCATCAACTTGGATTTCTTCCAGCCACGACTCTTCCCTGCGCTTGCTGGAGCGTATGATCACTGGTGGGGCTTAGGCACAGGGTGCTTAGACTTAAGGAGTACGGAGGGGAGTCCTGCCGCCTTGATGCGGCCTTGTCTCGTGACTCCCTCTTCCGGCAGATCCCCGACAGGGAAAGATCTGCCAAGGAGAACAAAGCCTTTCGACTTGCAAGACAGCCCACATGAGACATCAGTCTCTAGGCTGGAAACAGACGGCTCGCAGCTGTCCCAGTGCAACTGGGTGAGGAGGAAGAGCAGTACAATCGTAGTTTAAATCCCTTACTCAAAGTCTGATTTTATTGATACCTTCAATAACAATGTATTTTGAGGTCCACTGTTTCTTAAAAGTTGTAAGCAGACTTTTTCTCCTGATGCTAATAACATGCTCTTTAAAGTCAAATTCCTCTGTGTAGAAGCGAAGAAGTCCCAGCCATAGCTGCCCCACCGATTCTGTGTTTTTCCCGTATTCTGGCCAATAGGCAGGCTAGAAACAGAGGGACAAGGCATTACACTTTAAAGTGTGAATATTGACACGCATTTCTATCTTAGGGAATAAACCAGGACTTAACTTCTTGTCAACTAGGGTTTAAGCACATGCAAAGGGAACTGTACAATTTTTCTTTTACATTTTAGAACACTACATACATGAATTAATAATCTCCACTGCATGGCTTGGAGGTAGGGAGAGCTCAGAGCTCAGCAACAGATCTCAGAACATGGGTGGGAGAATCTGAATTATCAGCTCTAAGCCTGGGTCCCTGGGTTACTGGGCTTTCCAAATTCTTGGTACCAAAACCAGAGTTTTGGTATATATTTATTCCTCTGGAATAGTTACCGAATCATATGAAATTATCAGGCATGAAAGACACCCTGGAATAGTGCCTAGGTAATGGACGGTGCCTAGAAACTCACCTGGCTTAATAAAGATAGTTTCACTTTAAAGGAAACATCTATAAATGCTAGGTTTAAAAAAATATTGTCACAAATATATAGCAAGTGAAAATATTATTGATCATCTGGACTGAAGGATAATATAGCTTAGTTAAGTACGCAGAAAAATCTTTACTCTTAAAATACGTACCAGTTCATCTATTTGATCAAAAAAATAAATATTCCAGCCATCAACAAATATTTCAGGTTTCTTTTCACCTTTGTATATCTGAAATTAATTTTCATACTGTTAGTCAGGGTTACAAACTTAAGCACTGATACAAAACTTCTAGGAAAGTAAAAGTTTAACTACAGAGCCACAGAAATTCAGAGGACAGGGTCAGAGAATGCCTGGCTCGATAGGGCAGAAGGCAACTCTGCGAGTCGGTACCTCCTGCAGGACGGGGACGACCGGCGGGCTCCGCTGCTGCAGGAAGTACAGCACCATCAGGGTGTACGCATAGGACGACAGGCTGCCCCTGGACGCATCACCGATGTCGCACATCTGCAGGGCAGGGAGAGCGGGGAGGCCACTGCTGCGCCTGCTCAAATTCTCAGGTGAAATTTAAGACCACCACCTTTCAGGAAGCATTTGACATGGCGATGGCCCAACGAACGCTCCAGGCATGAGGTCTGTAACAAGGTCTGAAGGTGGAGGGAAATTTCCTGCTGAAGCACAGCAAGCACACTCACCTTGGTAAACACTTTCATAGTGTAACATAAGTACTTCACTCGGACATCAATGGCTGAGTAGGCAGATAGAAGCCTTGTGTTATGGAGGGCCTGTTAAAAGAAAATTTACACTCTGAGGATACTGGATTTAAAAAAAAAACCATAAAGTGGAATATTCTTGAAAGGATTATACTATGATGCATTTTAACACACTGGGACTAACTTCTCATTCCAAGATAAACCTCGCTAATGTGCCAGATAAGGAAGGATTGTAAGCAGCGTCTGACCTTACGACTTCCATTGCCTGAGCATGTCTTTAGCCTGAACTCCATCGGTGCCCATGAGGTGCATGTTAAGGTCCCCTCCCCCGCTCCTGGCTCTACACTCACAAATGCCTCAGGGGTCAGAGGAGTCCCACGAGGCCTGAAACGAGCTGGGTGTCGCCAGACCTGGACAGAGCGCCGGCCCCGGGACTAGGTCTCCGAGAGACGCCACCCCCACACCCCAGCCGGCTCCGAGCCAAGGAGGAGCCTGCCAGTCTGAGTGAACAGGCTCCTGGCAGCTCTGTCCTGCTCGCCGTCTTGAACATCACTGGGACAAGTGTGCACTTATGAATAAAACTTTCTAAAACTTGAACCAGGGTCTTTACATGGGGTTACGTTTCCAGACTTTTTATTTTATTTTTCTTTTTTAAATTTTGAGACAGGGTCTGGCTAAGTCACTAAATTATCCAGATTGGGCTGGAACTTGCGGTCCTTCTGCCTCAGCCTTCCAGAGTGCTAGGATTCCTGGTGTGCGCCACTATGCCCTGCTCATAAATAACTCTTGAAAGGCGAACAAGATGAAGTCTTAAGACACATCCATTTCTCTTAATATCTTTAAAGAAAAAGCCTGCAGGAAATCTTACCAATGTGTTATATAAACTGATATCCACTTCCAGACCACTTTTGTAGTGGAAGAACTTCACAATTGGCACCTTTGCAGTTGTAATAGGTAGGATATTTCTCAAACCTAGGTCAGGAAATAAGACAATATGATTAGATATGGCAGCTGGGGATACAGGTGGTTCTTATGCTAACGTATAGATACACAAATGATGTAACCCTACTTCTGACTGTTTCTCTGCATTCTCTAGGACTAGTGAGAGAATTCCACTGCTGACAAGAGTGTGGGAAGACTCCTCAGACCAACTTTACTTCGTCAAACACGTGCATATTTGGATTACCAGGAATTAAAAGATGGACACTATCCTCCTGGAACTTACTGGATCCTGAGTGTTATGTGCATTTGGATGGTGTAAACAAGAGCTGCTAGCCTCTCACAAAGAGCCACAAATAGGAAACTACTACAGACTCCAGACCACATAGCACTTACTTATTCTCTTGCAGGACCCTATCTGATTTGGAGAAAAGCCAAGGGGCCAATCACATGAATTCACAGAAGAAAAGTTATTCAACCCCAAATTAGAAGTCATGAGAGTAAACAAACAACTTAACTTCAATGGGAGAGAAAAGAACTGCCTGATATAGGCTCAGAAGAGAGTAGAGGTTGAGAAGATAGATCAGGCCAAGGAAACCGTACACAGAAAGGGTCAATGTCTGAGACAAGAGTGCCGTGCCTGGGAAGTGACCATGCTCTATGCAGGCTGGAGAACGGGCGTGAGGGAAAGGGGTGAGAACACACGGGGAAGGAACTGGGCGAACCCAGAGACCCCTGCGTGCTCTCCTAAGAGTGATGCTTAGGGACACAGAGAAGCTAATGAACTGGCAGTGGCAGGGAGATCACCGACATGTCTAGTTCAACAGTGCTCTGCATGGGGAAGACTGAAGACTCCGTGACACAGGCAGGTTGACTACTTACGAAAAACATCTGGGGCCAACAGAGCAGCATGGGAAGGCGAAGCCAAAGCAAGAGTTCTGGGAGCACATCCATGAGTGGCGTGGGGAGGAGTGATGGATGAGGAGAGGCTGACCAAACAGTAAAAACTATTTCCTGAGCTCCACATGCAGGAAGAGCCCTTCACAAACACTCAGCAGCATGACTTTTTGTTTTTGAGACAGGGTCTCACTGTGTAGTTCAGGCTGGCCCTGAGCTCACTATGTAGCCCAGGCAAGCTTCGAACTGAGCAATCCTCCTGCCTCTGCCTCCTGAGTGCTGGGATGACAGGCGTGAGCCACCATGCCTGGCACTGTGGTGTGTGGTGCTGATGGCTGGTGGGCGTGAGTCTCCACGCCTAGTATTGTTGTATGTGGTTACTGGGATCCTGGGATCGAACCAGGGACACTGTGCTTGCTGGGCAGGTGCCGATACCACTGAGTTAAATCTCCGGCCCTGAAAGTACATTTTAAAACGATGCTTGTCAATGTTAACAGCCCCATAGTTGCTCTCAATTGCAAAAGATGCGCTAATGGCATTTTAGAATATGTTAGTGACAGCTGTGTATGATGCACAGAATCCACACACTTTACAGCTGCAAAGACTCAACAGACCACCCAGTTCATTTTCTCCATTTATTGTTAAGTGTACGGAGCCAAGTGACTCATTCAGATCTCCACAGTGTGCTGAGCAGCAGAGATGCAAACATGCCCTAGGCCGCTCCACATGGCTTTCGGGGAGCCCCACACTTTGCTGACACATTACCAATGGCCACTGATTTTACACCTTTCTTTCCTGACATGTGCTGTGTCCAGAAATAACACAGAGCTGGGGAGAGTAGCGCAGAAATCATCACCCATTCCTCAGCCTTTCCTCGTCAGCCGTGGACGGATTTTTAATACATGAATACAGCAAATATTCTATAAATGAGTGACTATACAGCTTCATTACCATTAGTAAGTACTAAGTGTGCAAAAATACTAATGAAAAAGACTTTTTTTGAGAATGTGTCTCACTGTGTACTTCCAGGTGGCTTTGCATTCACTACAGCCCAGAACTGTCATCCCAGTACTCGGGAGGCAGAGGCAGGAGGACTGCTGTGAGTTCGAGGCTTGCCTGGGCTGCACAGTGAGCTCAGGGCCAGCCTGAACTACAAAGTGAGACCCTGTCTCCAAAAAAAAAAAAGTTTCCAGAGGTACCTGAATGTTTTCTGAGGACTCTTGCCAATTCTTCAATGGTTCTTACACAGTCTATCCCCTGCAAGGAAGATGGAAGGAAGGACTACATCAAAACTAGAGAACGGGCTGCTTAGAGTTTCTACTACCTTCAGAAATAACGAGATTAATTTCAATTCTATTATGTACATTTTCCCCTCCGAGCTGAGTATCAGTATTCACAGGAAATAACCTGAACGCCCCGCACCCTAACTGCTCCTGGGGACGCAGCAAAGGCGGAGCCCCCCCCCCAAGCCTGCACCCGTGCGGGGCCTGGCCCCTCTGGAGCAGAGCTCTCACTCAGGAGCCTCACGAGGGGACACGCAGGCGGCTTCGGGGTCCTGTCTCCTTACTCTGGGCACGGCCTCTGTCTACCTGAGGAGTCGCTGGGCCGGGGACTTAGCGCAAATGGTGCCGCGCCTGCCTTGGAAACACAGCGGCCCAAGTCTGATCCCTGATGCCACACACAAAAAAGAGCTGATGACGTGACTTGTCGTGGAGACTGATTATACTCACATTGTGTCTCCGTAGGACTAGTTAAAATTACAGTGTACCAAATTAAAGTCATATAACAAAGTATTTCAAATAAACATTTAAGAACATTTTTTCTGCCCCTATCCTCATAAGGTCTTTTGATGCCTATATGCATCCCAAAACATTTGGAACTTGACTTCAGAACTACTCTCAAAACTAATCTATAAACCACGTTTCAAAAAACAGTAACAAACCCACTGCAGCATGCCTGTGCCCTCGGCTGCTCAGGAGGCCAGGTGTAGGGCTGCAAGTCTGGGGCCAGCCTAGGGACTGGGCGTGCAGCTCGGAGGTGAGGTGCCCGCCTGGCATGCACCGAGCCCTGGGTTCAAAGCTCTGCACCACAAAGAAACAAGGACTCAGCACTTCTCACACTCTATGTGGTTTTTACAAGTGCTTTCAGATATACCCAGAGATGATGTACATGTGTTGTTTTGTGGGTCATGTGGTCTCTGTGACAACACCGAACTCTGCAGTCACAGTGGGGAAGGAGCTACAGGTGAGACAGAAATGAACAGGTGTGGGTCTAGTCTAATGAAACTGTTTACAGAATCTGGCTGAGCCGAACTTAGCCCTCAGGCCACAGTTTGCTGATTTCTGACCCACATAATTGTGTGCAACAATCCCTGGGGCAACAGGAACAGAAATTATTTTATTTTTATTGCATAGATATGTACTAAAGACCCCATACTTAGGTACTGACAAAACCAAGTTCATCTCAATCTGCATCTCTGGACTATAAAGTTAACATTCTTATCATCAGCCATCCTGACTGCCTGGTTGACAAAAATGCTGACTATCTCTGTGTGGCTGTGTACAACCCAGCCAGGCTGGTGGCGAGGCTGGCGCACAGCGGTGGAGTGTGTCTGGGTCCGTCAGTGCCTGACGCCACTTTCGAGGCCACACTTACTGCAAAGGGAAGGAGCAAGGCCTCCTGTTGGTCACGTTCACCCGCACCTTCTCAGCGGTCTGGCTGGAGGGTGTGCCAAGAGGCACAGTCTGCAGCTGGCCCTGGGCCCCCCACACCAAGACGGGGTAAATCACATCCATAGCAAAGGCAAGCTTTACGTGCTCACCGTACCTCAGCAGTCTCGTGTCCATTAATTGTCATACAGACGTCAAGGTCACTCTTTTTGAACCCAAATCCATTTTTGGAGGAGCCAAACAAGCTCAATTTAGTTCCTGTTAGGGATATATGAAAAGTAATAACTAATTACCTGAATACATTTAATTTTTGATCAAAATGGGCCTCTCATGAATCAAAAATATCCAGTCGGTAACTATCCAGACTCATAACTGTTTTCTTAAAATCACTTATTCTAAAACATTTTTCTGTCAAAGTTTACATTTACAAAATATACAAGCTATACACATCATGACAGACTGTCAGGTGCCATTTTATTCCTACATGCAAGGATATTTCAATGAAAATGTAGATAATCTCACCATTTTTAATAATGTAGTATTATTATTTTCTAAATAAATGTTCTTTTTTCAGTACTGGGAATTGAACTCAGGGCCTCAGCATTTGCCAAGCAGGTCTGTACTGCTGAGCTACATCCCTGGTCCGCGGTAAACAAATGTTCTTCTTTAACCATTACCCTAGGTAAGACTCACCTGCTGGGCTAAGCCCTGCCTGTCAGTGGCCCTGCCTCAGCTCTGACCTGGCACTCTGCTGGACAGTGGAGCCTCTGGCCCACGGGCACTGCCAGCCAGCTCCTTCCCCCGATGGCTGTATCCTGTGCTAGGTCCAGATCTCAAAGGATGGCCCTATTACCTTTCTTTTCTAATAATTACTTAATAATTTAAAAATTACTTACCTGGGAAGTCTTGTCTTATGAAACTCTCTAGGTTTTGTCGAATATTTTCACGAGCCTGGTCTTCTACAGTATTTGGAGAAAAATCCTCTGTTTGAGATAGACACATGGGGGGAGATAATGTTCTTTGAAAACACTAAAAAATATTTAGAAAATAAAACCTACAAGGTTGAAGAAAAAACCCCTCTACATCTTGTACCTTCTTGGCAGAGGCATCAGCAGTGTGGAGCAGGTGCTTTCTTAAGTCCTGGTCTCGCTACGGAGCCCAGGCAGCCGCTAAACCCTGGTGCAGCCCAGGCTGGCCTCCGCGTGCGAGCCTCCCAGGCGCTCGCTCTACGAGCACGCAGCGCCACACCTGGTTTGTCTCGTTTCGTTCTCCTCACACCGGAAAGCCTGTCGCCCAAGAAGCACTCTGAACACAAACCTGACTCAGACCAAAGCTCTGCACCTGAGTGCCCCAGACTCCCAGGAAGCAGACACAAACTGTGAGCTCCTCCATGGGTCCTCTTTTTCCCTTTAAACTCAAGGGAACCTACTCTTCTTTTATAGCTCTTAACTGCCAAAAGGTTCATTAAAAAAACTGTTGACAGCTGAGGAATGGTAACACTACCCCTAGTCTGTTACCTGGAAGGCCGAGGCAGGATCATTTCTGCCTATGAGTTCAATACAAAACCTGGGCGAATAGTGAAACTGTCTTGAAAATGAAAAACAGAAAATTCCAAAGAATGGTTTAAGTTCACTCATGGGCACCTCAGGTGCAGCCACGTGAAGCATCAAGCTGCTGCGCTCAGAGCAGTGGAGTACCCTTGAGGTGTTTCTCTGCACCACTTTAGATCTCCCTAGATCTCCCTTACACCCGTGCTTTCTGAATTGGTGTTCCGAAAGGGCCGTCACATGGGCTGTGAGTGTTAATTAAAAGGCATTCCAGGTTCAAATTCTGGAAATGTCGAAGGGTTAAATATGGTAGTTTTCTTTACCATGACTTGCTCCAAAGCCTCCACTATGCCAACGTGCCCCAGAAATCTCCAAGGGACATGCAGAGGTGGAACTGCACCCTGCTTAGCCAGGGAGTGCTTCGGCTCACGAACTACTCAGTGCACATACAAAAACATTTCAAGGACTAGCAGTTGGAAAATGCTGGCAGAGAACTTTAACCTTCAGAACTTTACAGAGGCTTCTCAGGTACAAGGCTGGGGGTTTTAAGACCATGCCTGGAATGAGATAGGGTATGCTTCAAGGACTCCTCTCCCTGCCAGTCTTTCCCACGTACTTACCACATGTGCCAAATGAGACGTGTATGACATGAAACTCTACTGCTACGATGGCGACTGAACAGTACTTAAGCTGCCAACAGGACAGTGACTCAGATGACTCCTGCGTTCATGTCGATCTACTAATCTGACCATCAAGACAAATGCAAACCACTTACTGTAACACTGGATGCAAACTTGATCTAAGATACATGAAAACTTGGGGGTCAGAGGCGGCAGAGGTTCCAGCTGGATTCTTCTGAAGTCCTCGGGACAGTCCTTCTTCAGGTGGCCTTCTCGTTTACACAAGTTGCAGACTACCGTGGGAGACTGCGAGTGCGGGAAAGTGAAACACGATGCATGATAAAGCTTTATTTGGCAGGTAAAGGGGGGTCTGGAATCTTTTTCTTTTTTAAAGCACACAGTAAAGGAATTACTATATAGCCAATCTAAATGATCTGAGAGTTGGGGACACCCTTATGGTAACCTCAGGAGAAAAGGCCCATTGTTATTGAGATGCCCTTCCTTCTTTGTAGGGTCCCACAAATCTTAAGAAAGGAAGTGGATCAAGTGGTGGTATTAGGATAAAAGACAAGTATGTTAACTATGACCAAAAGGGAGAGTCTTATTCTGGTATTAAAACGAAACTCCATGCATTAGAGTGATTTAGTGTCTAGTCTTCTAACAGTGGCACTGATTACCTTGCCTTTGGTGAAGATAAGTTTGCTAAATTCATAGATGAAGTCAGACTGATCCACAGTTGAATCTTCCTCCTGTGCACTTTCCTCTTTAACATTTATTTGATTAAGTTCCATGAGAGGGGCTCCATCTACATGCTTTCCACATTCTTTCAAGTCTTCGTGCTTGGTGGGGCCAGCTAATTCACCCTCCTCTTCAGACAAGGTGTCTTCCTCTCCTGACCCGGTGCAGGTGCCATCTTCGGCTTCCCCTCCTCGGTCCATGGTGAGTCTGGGCTCCTCCTCCTCTTCATCGTAAGGAATGATTTCTGAGGCCTGGCCTTGGATCAAAGGGGCGACGTGGTTTACAGAGTCTTCTAGTTCACTGGCATCTTCTAAACTTTCTTCTGCATTGATTTTGTTATCTAAAGCAGCAAACCCATCACATTTTTTAACCACAGAGTTTCGGGAGCCTTCAAACTCCACAGCGGCATCTGCCTCATGGCCATGGGCACTGCCACAAGCTACAGGCTCTCCACACGCACTACTGCTCAGCCTTTCTCCACGTGCAGTCAAGGGAGGCTTGGCCTCACTCCCAGCGCTCTCGGTCTTAGTCTCACTTCCTCTTCCTACTTGTGTCCGCACACAGCCTGCGTCTTCCCGCTGCACGCTGACGCGCTCGTTTCCCGCTGCCTCTGCTGCTGGGCTTCCAGAGCCGGGTGCCGCCTCCCTTGCCTCTTTACGAGACTGTGGCTGTGCCTTTCCAGTGTCTGTGGCTGAAGTGATAGTAGCACCAGGACTCGGAGCCAACACTGAATTTCTAAGCTGATCACCTTTTGGTTGTGCATCTGGGTCATAATTTGTTACTTCTTTAGAATGTTCTGAAACACGTGAAACTGGACTCAGAGGCTTTGGAAGACTGGATTTTCCAACTTTGTGTGGAGAGGCAAAATATTTATATGTTGTCCTTAAACAATGAAGTATATATTCAAACACAGGTTGACTATTTAGGGTCCTTGCCACATTTCTCTTTACAGAGTATGGATCTGTAATGAAAAAAAAAATCACTTCATATACTCTACTTAATGTTTTAAGATTGGCCTGTTGCAGATAAAAACAGATAGCAAATAAATAACAATAAAATTTATCACATGCTTTAAAAAAACTAGAGGTGGGGAGAAGCTAAGAGTTTAAGAACAAAACACAGTGTTTTCTGAAACATCAGCTCTCTGAAGAGAACCTGTCCTGCTCAGAACCAGTACCCCTTCTCTATTTTGCTGTGTGACTGGGGAGGTAGGACGGACGGCATCAGGGTAGCTTTGTGCCCTTGGGAAGAAAGTCTTCCCAGCAGGCTGTGCGGCTGAGTGCTCCACGCGCCCTCGGCCAGCCCTGCGGTTTGTCGAGCTTACCTCCACTCTTCTGCCCTGGGAAGCCCCATCACTGAATTGGCTGGACTGAATTTCTGGGGCGAGAGGGAGGCACCAGGAGGAGACACCACTTCTCTCAATCTTTTCTCCTCCCCTAGAACTCCAGCAGGTTAGGCAATTGGCCAGAAGAGCTGAGCCAGAGAAACTGCAGGGAGGGTTTAAAAATGTGAGATCCCCATGACTCCACACAGAATTTATGCAAAATGCAAAAAAAACCCTCTTATGCAACATAAAGCTTGAAAAAAATCAAGCAAAAATAAGAGAATTCCACTGAGGAGATTCTTTAAATTATTTAAAGGAGGAGAATTAAGATTTCTCGAGGGGCTTTAGCCTCCTGACTTCACAAAGCTGAGAGAAGCTCATCTCTTAAATGATATGTACAGGGAACATCAGTGTGTCTTTGATATAACGCTTTCAGTTCAGTGAGCCTTCACTAAAAAAGTGCTTTTATGAATAAGTTAATGCATATCATTTCAAAAATAATATTTATTACCTCTATTGTATGTTTTCAAACTAAGAATATCACTTTCATGAGAAAAAGTTTTCCTCCCTTTGTAAAATTAATCAATATCAGAACAACCCATGAAAGATTATATTTAAATCTAGAGACAGAACAGTTAAGAATAGAGGGGAACTAACAGACCCCTGGGAGCAACTGCAAATCATGATGCAACTTAAGGCATGGACCTGCCAAGTCACTATTAAGTTGCTTAGGAATTACAGTGTCCTACGGTGGTGCTTAAAAACCTAGGATGAGCCCTTCGGTCCCTTGCAAAAACCCACGGTGACAAATGCAAGACTGTTTTTATTTCAGCTGTGAGGTCAGGCCTACCGCCTTATAAGGAGGAGTTGAAAAGAGACTGAAATAAAAAGCATGCTGTTAGGCTGGGGCCTAAAAAAAAAAGGAATTAAACATTTTGAGATACCTTCAATAGCAATGCGCTTTTTGGGCCAATCCTTTGATTCACGAGATATTGATTCTTTGACACGGATACTTATCACTAGATCTGCCAGATTAAACTCTAAAGTGTAGAATCGCAGCAACTCCACCCAGAGCTGCCCAACTGGCACTGACGGCTGGTGTCTCACGTCAAACATCAATGACACCTGTTAGCAGCAAAGGGAACATATGCGTTACATCAGATGTCAGCTTAATCTGAAAACCTAGAAATCACTCAAGCATCAAATTCAAAAATCTGAAAAGTCTTAGCAGAGATATGAATTTGGCAGGCCTGCTACATAAATCAAAAGTTCTCTGTTGCCGGGGTGAACGGCAACCCTTCGCTGCAGCCCTGGGGTCTGAGGACGTTCCCGGTCAGCGACCCTCACAGGAAGCGCACGTGCCGGGCACTCCCCAAGCAGCGAGTCTCGCTCTGGTCCCTCGCGGGGCCCGCACGCAGCTTCCTGTGCGCTCGGTGCAGGCCTGTCCCGTCACTGCTCCTGGAGGGCACCGGTCGAGGCACGGACATGGCAAAATGGACAACGGCTGAAGACAGAGAAGGACGAACACCCTCTCACTGGCTGGAGATGATACGGACGCACACTAACCCTGCTGGTGGCAGTTAATTCTCGATCTCAGAAATAACATTAGTTCTAGTCAGGGGCTTCGGACAATTGAGAACAGCACCCTTGGCACAATATCCTGGACTCCTATTCATAGGACTTAGGTGGAAAAAGGTGCAAATCCCGACTCTGCCTCTCACACCTCTTCGCTGCTCTGTAACTCAGCCTGTCCGTTCTCAGGCACCAAGAGCTGGCTTTGGAACTGGGACAAGCTCATCCACACTCTGCCAAGTACTAGCTGAGTATAATGCTAGTCATGGTCTGCGACCTGTCTAAGACCTGTTTCCTCATCTGAAAAATGGGGATAGCAGTACCCACCTCATAGGGTTGTTGGGAGGACTGAGTGAGAGAGTGTCTGTAAAGTGCTTAGCCCAGTGCCTGGCACACAGTTCTCAAAAAATGGTCGCTATCATTATCTGCACAGTAGGGACGGTACGACCTACAACACAGGACAGTTCCTGGATTAAATCAGAAGCAAGGGAAAGCACCTGCAGACTCGGCTGCGCTCTGCAGTCTTCACTCACAAGTAGACTGTCACATATGAGAAATCCAGACACCACTGAAGACCACGCCACACTGAGAGGCTCTCAAGAGCACCTCGCGCAGCCTGCACACGGTGCTCGTCACACAGCACACGGCTCCTCAGTGGGAGGGTGAGGTCCGTCACGGGCCCTGTGCGACTTCCCGCACGCCCGAGCTCACTGCACTGCGGAAGTGGCAGCACAGTTACT
Source organism: Thryonomys swinderianus (assembly GCA_004025085.1). Taxonomy (NCBI): domain Eukaryota; kingdom Metazoa; phylum Chordata; class Mammalia; order Rodentia; family Thryonomyidae; genus Thryonomys; species Thryonomys swinderianus. Next base: position 31,402 of record PVIC010000098.1, on the reverse strand, counting down.
CTCTCCCGTGGCGTACAATGTGGGATTAAAGCATTAAGTGGACTGGTACCAGTAGCCTTTTCCTCACATTATTCACACGGAAAAAATTTTCCCTCTAAAGTATGCAAATTTGTCTCTGACCATCATTTGTGCCTGCTTCAAAATAAGTAGTCCGGTAATTTATGAGTCAGTCCTACTCATCCGCAAGCTCTCGTCTGTGGACTGACAGGCAGAACTTCTCAGCCCTGGAGGTGTCTCGTCCCGAACAATTCAGCTGAGGACACAAAGAAAACCCCCAGCAATCAAAACCTTCCTGCCTTCCTCTCTTTAGCCGTGGGCTTTTCCAGCTTTACAAAGGACTGCTTCAGGCATCTCACACATGCCTTGAGACTACTGTTGCATGGAGTGTAGCAGACCTTCGGAGAACCAAGCACGCTGGTACTGAAGCCGTCTCTTTTACAGAGAATACTCGTTTTTCCAGTAAAGTCAGACTGGGAGCTGATGTTTACTGTGCGCTTGCTTACCGCGTGCTTGGCACTGAGCTAAGCGTCCTGCGGACCAGCGGGCCCGGGAGAGGTACCGACTGGATCCCCATTTCTAAGGAGGAAAGCAGCGCAGGAGGGCTGAGGAGCTGGCACAAGACGTAGCTGGGAACAGGGAGCTGGGACACGAGGTCACAGAATCTGGCTTCACAGCTTGTGCTCTTACTTAGGACTGAATCCCGGACACAAAAAAGACAAACGTGGTGCTATGCTGCTGGCACCAGGGGTGGAGTGGTGGAGTGGCACCTCCTTCCCCTCTTCCACTGCGTAAGGAGTCTGGAAAATACGACTGGACAATCTAGCCCTCTCCACTACCCCTGCGGAGTGCAGTGACAGGGCACTAGAGCAGCCTGGCACAGGAACCCTGGTCTCACGAGTATTTCATGGTGACCGCGGGGACTTTACTCCAGAGGGAGATGGAAAGTGTGTGCGGTCCGCGGCCCTCCGCCGTCCTGGGACAGAAGTCTGCTCCCATCATCAGTATAACTGCACTGTATACATTTTTGCTTGAAGCTCTGATTCTTTATGTCTAAATCCCCTTGTGCACCCTCAATAGTACATTAAGTCCTGTACGTTTTCACTTATTTTAGTAATTTCAAGTTATCCTTTCTAATATCATCTAAGATCTGAACTCTTCAGAGGCTATATGGAGATTTAACTCTGAACTCTCAGTATCCTTTCAAGGAAAAAACCCCACACAAACAGATGGATTTCATAGTCTCAATTTTACCTTTTTTTATACAGTGGTCTATTTAAGGGGCTGAACAGACTGGGACACAAAAAAACCACCAAACAGAGAAGAGAGTTAAAGAAAGAAGACAGGAAGATAGTGAACCTGTTTCCTCCCCCAGTAACTGAGACGAATGCCCCACAAACCCGCGGGGGAGAACAGACCTGCCCCCTCCGGACGGGCGTCTCCCTCGGCGCCTCTTCCGTGGCCGCGCTCGTGTCTCCCGCAGCACTGTCAGTGTACTCCCAGGTCACAAAGTCTTCCTCAATGTCTTTAAGGCTGAAGTTTCCTAACTTATTTAACGAGAATCCTTCAATCTAGGAACAATTGGACAATTAAAAGATAGAAATAATTTTATATCAATTAGAATATAATAAAATAAAAGTTAACATAGTTCACTGAAAATGCAGGTATCATTTATGGAATATCTGACATACATAAATATTAAAATACTTAAAAAAAAAGTGAAATACAAGATTTTGATTTGCAAAAGAAATGGTAACTTCGTGAAAGAATTCTTTAGCAAATACTCCGGGCTGGGGTGCAGCTCAGTGGCAGAGCCCTTGGCTGGCATCACAGGAGGCCTACGATCTGATGCCAGCCCTGGGGGAGGGCAGTGTGGCCTAGTGGTTGCAGCCATGAGCTCAGCAGTAAAGCTGGTGGGACCCAAATCTCAGCTCCCTCTGTCCCAGCTCTGTGGCCCTGGGCGAAAGGGACTCATTCTCTTTAGTCCTCAACTTCCTGGGGTACAGGACAAGCCTAGAGCTTTACTCATGGAAATATATGTGATAGACAATAGGTATTTTTAGTATTTAGCATGTAGAAATGCTCGACAAATGCAAGAAGCTGTTTATATATGTTGTGAAGAGATGCAGTTATAAGACTATATGTCCTTACTTAGAAAATAATTTTTTTTTTTTTTCTGAGGCGGGGTTCCGTTTGTAGTCCAGGCTGGCCCTGAGCTCACTATGTAGCCCAGGCAAGCCTCGGACTCAGCAATTCTTCTGCCCCTGCCTCCCGAGTGCTGGGATGACAGGCGTGAGCCACCACGCCCGGCACTGTGGTGTGTGGTACTGAGTGGTCTCCAGTGTGAGCCCAATTTATGCTGCTCTCTCAGCCTCACAAAGAGCTGTACTGCATAACCACGGTGTGCGCCCCGGAACCAGCCTCAGCCTGAGGCTGCTGACCACACAGCCGGCCCTGGGATGCTCTCTATGGCCTGTCTGCTTCCTGCAGGCTGGCTTTGCTCTTTTCCTACCATCTGTTTCCTGCTACCCACCCAGGGTCTGTTTTGGTCTTTCATTTCTACCTTTTCGAAGTCAAACCTTAGCGCCTTGACTTCTGACCTTTCTTAAATTTAGGCTAATGAAACTTACACGTTTCTCTGTGTAAATTATTTTACCGAATCTCACAAACTTTTTAAAGAGGGTCTTGCTACCTTGCGGAGGCTAGCCTAAGCGTCTCCTCTCCACTGGCCCTGGCTTAGCCTGGAGGAGCTGGGACTACATGTGTGTACTACCGTGCCTGGCAACGAGCGACAAGTGTTTTCTAATTCCTGTGTGATTTCTACTTTGACCCACAGGTCACTTGCATGTGCACTAATTAAAATATATGTATTTAATTTTACTAAATATCTTAGTCATTTATATCTATATAACTTCTAACCTAACCCACTGTGGTCAGAGAACACACCATTCCAATCCTTTTAGTGTATTGCAACTTTTAAAAATTTATTTTTGGTGTTTTGAGACACTCACTGTGTAGTGCAGGCTGGCCTTGAACTGAGGTGAGCCTCCTGCCTCAGCCTGAGTGCTGGATCACGGGTGTGCCACCATGCCTAACCCTGAAATTGCTTTTATGAACCAATGGTTACCCTTCCGTAGTGGGCATATTATATACACTGGAAAACATGTGTGCTCTCTTGGTATTGGTGGAATACACTACAGATATCAGGCCCAAATGACTTAGTGTCTACGGGGCTGGGTGTCTACACGGACATTTTGTATAGTGAACAAGGATGTTAAAACACAAGGGTATATAGCACAAGGATGTTAAAATTATCTGTTGGCAGAAAGGACCTTATCAATTTTTTCACTGTGTATTCTGGTATTCTCTTAATAGAAGCGAATATTTATGCTTGATTTCTTGTGTTACTGGACATCATAATGAAATGAACCTTTTGTCTCTGATTATACTTTTTCTCTTGAAGTCTTATCTCACTGATATAAATATGCTGATAAACTTTTGGTCATAGTTTACAGATACGTTTTCCATTAATTTACTTTCATCTCATCTGTCTATATTTTACTAATTATATATATATGTGTGTGTGTATATATATATATACATATATATATATATACACACATATACATATATATATATACATATATATATATATTTTTTTTTTTTGAGACAGGGTCTCGCTTTGTACTTCAGGCTGGCCCTGAGCTCACTATGGAGCCCAGGCAAGCCGCCACGAACTCAGCAATCCGCCTGTCTCTGCCTCCCGAGTGCTGGGATGACAGGCGTGAGCCACCACGCCCGGCATTGTGGTATGCGGTGTTGTTGGTGGACGTGTCTCCACGCCCAGCATTATATGTGGTTACCAGGGATCGAACTCAGGACCTTGCGCTTGCGAGGCAGGTGCTGGAACCACTGAGCTAACCCTCCGGCCTTTACTAGTTATATTTATGTAGCAGCATAGCACTGGATTTTGCTTCTTAAATTCATTCTGATAATCTATGCCTTTAATAAGGATGTTTAAGCCATTAAAATTTAATTTTTATATCACTGACTCTATGTCTAACATTTTAGTATTTATTTTCTGTCTGTCCATTCAGTCTTAAAGTTTCTAGATTTTGCTTTTCTCTGGCTGGTATCTCCTATTTCTTCACTTAGTGCAAGTGTATACCACGAATGTTACAGAAACTGCTTCAGAGTCTTTGACGGCTCCACATTTAGTTATGTTGGAGTCAGTGTTTCGGTTCGAGTTCTCATCGCCCTGCAAAGGCTCCAACACCCGAAGCCGCTTGTGGCCTCTGAGGGGACACGATGACTCTGGCCTCTTCTCCCTGTCTTTTTTTTTTTTTTTTTTTTTTTTGCTTTTTGAGACAGGGTCTCGTGTTGTAGTTCAGGCTGGCCCTGAGCTCACTATGGTGCCCAGGCAAGCCTCGAACTCAGCAATCCTCCTGTCTCTGCCTCCTGAGTGCCGGCTCTTCTCCCTTTCTTCTTCCTGGCCGCACGGGGCGAGGTCTGCCGCTACTGCACTCTGCTGTCATGGAGATGTACCGCGTTGCCGCAGCCCCACACAGGCGAGTCACCCCAGAGCGCATCCTGACAACCGCAGGGGTCCCTGTCGATGCTGCTCCCTCGTCAGCTCGTCTTCTTGGGAGCTTGGTCACGGTGACACAAAGTTGACACAGTTGGCAACTCTGCCTTTTCTTCGAGGGTGGGTACCATTTTCTTGGCTCTCTGTATCATGAATGATTTTGGATTGCATTCTGAGCACTGTAAAAATTCTGGGTCCTTTTCTTCCAAATGATGTTGACAGTTTGGACTTAGCTGTTAGCTAACGTGGTCAGATAAACTGCAGACTGCGGTACTTCCAGAAGAGAGCTGCTTAGCCTCAGTTCCTATCTTAGTTTGGCCCACACTTACGTGGTTCAGGAGTTTAATGAATTTTGGAAAATTCTCAAATATTTCTTTCGTTCTTTTTTCTTTGTTCTCGTCTTCCCAGAACGTGCATGCTACAGTGCTGAGTGAGTCACTCGGTTTTTCAGTACAAAACCCCTCCCTCCTTTTCCTCTTTCTAAGGCAATGAGGAGTAGCTAAGCTCCCAGCATGACGTCCGTCTTCCCACCTACCGGCCGACCGGCCTTGCTGGGAATCTCCTGGGGATTAAGGCCCAAGTGCTCTGTGACCCCAGACTGGGCCTCTCCCCGCCTGCTCTGTGCTTCGAGGGCCTTCTGGGGAGCCAGCAAACCGCCGCTGGCCGGCACTGACGCTGGCTGAGGGTTCGCGTGCAGACAGCACAGTCTGTCTCGTGTGCTTCCCTGGTGTGCGGTCACCCCACATATATCTTTGTCACTAAACACGAAAATGTCAAAGATGGAGTCAAATGCAGCGTGGCTTCGGGGAGTTTCCAGTCCCACTGCTATGGAAACAGTGCACAGAGAAAGGTGCTCATGCCCCGCCTCTTGAGCAGGTTCTGGAGATTTCTCCTCAGCGGGAGACGGAGCACACTGGTGCGAGGGACACACGGCCAGTGAGACAGGGAGGGGCACAGGGCCGAGGCGACCTAGGACCTGAGGCGGAGTTCAAAGCCAGCTGGCACTACACAGAGAAACCCCAATTACTAATAAGCAAAAGGAATGCAAGCTTCAGTAAGCCAAATGCCTCCTACTGTCCTCTGGAGGCGATATGCAGGTTTAAGCATGAGATTAGAAAGCTCGTCCTAGCAAAGAACGCATCAGATGAATAAATTTTACACAGCTGGAAGGCTTTTCTTTGACATGTTCAGGTTTCCAGACATTTCAAAAGAATGTGCTATCTAGAAAGAAATATCCCTAACAGCATAAGAGCAGCACCTTATTAATATATTCATATTTTAGCAATAACCATATGGATATTCATTCTAGTAGAACAAATAAATCTATTTCAATTCTGCTTAGGTTTTTAGATTTTTAAGGTATTCAAATAAGGACCTAGAGGGCTGCCATAAATCAGTGTCAGGTACGTAAATAGAGGGTCCTACCCATGAGCCCAGGTAAACCGGCAGGAGCGGCTCCCTCCTCTGCTGCAGGAAGAAAACGACCATCAGGGCAAACACGTATGGCGGCAGGCCTCCTTCTTCAGGGCGGTCCACACTGCAGAGCTGTGGGACAGGAGACGCCTTCCGCTCAGCACTTGGTGATTAAGCAATGTGGCTTGTGCCTGTGACTTCATTCTCACGCATTATATAATTCACAGCCATTCCTCAGAATAAAGCACCACAGTAGGGGCTGGGGCACAATTCATGTGCCAGGCCAGCTTTTGTTTTGCTTTTCTATGAACAAGAATGAAAGAGAACAGGGCTGGGGATTTAGCTCAGTGGTTCCAGCCTCTGCCTGGCAAGTGCAAGGTCCCGAGTTCGATCCCCAGTACCGCATGCCACACTGCCAGGTGTGCTGGCTCACACATGTAATCCCAGCACTCAGGAGGCAGAGGCACGAAGATTGCTGAGTTTGAGGCTTGCCTGGGCTACATAGTGAGCTTAGGGCTAGCCTGAAGTACAAAGTGAGACCCTGTCTCAAAAAAACAAAGAAACCCCCCCAAAACCAAAAACACCAAAATAAAAACAGCACAGTGACAGAATATGCAACTTCCCTGTATTTTTACAGCAACCACATTTTGTGTTTTTGAGTAACAACTTCAATTTCAAATATTCAATCCTATTAATTTGCTCGTGAAAAGCTCTAACACACTCTTTGCTATTCTGTTTTGTGACATCGCAGTCAGTCCACTCCCTGCCCAAGCGCTCTGCTCGCAGCCCTGTGGCGGTGTGCTGTGGCCGAGGGCGACGGGAGCAAACGCGGAGCCGATGGAAACAGCTGCGGAAGCCTGGGCTGCTCGGAGGGCACCGAGCGGAGGGTGTGTACCCGCCGGTGCACTGGACTCAGCAGCTGCCCCACCTGGGGCTGCACTGTCCTGGGGCTCCCGGGTATGAGACACGGGGCTCCCCCACCCTGGCTGCAATGCCTCCATCAGGAAAGCTTTTGTTTTGCTTTTCTATGAACCATACCAAACCTCAATTTTATAATCATGAGACCTTACCTTCTGGGGAAACATTTATGTGCTATTGCTTATTAGAAAATTTGGCGAAATTTAAAAAAAAACACTATAGAAATATTATGCAGACCAGATAGACATTATGTTTTTCTGAGCTTCTGGGTGTGTTATTGGAAATGGGATGAGTCTTTACTGTGCTTACAAATCATTTCAGGAATCCCTAGGATTGGACCCCAATCTGACTTTTTTTTTTTTGAGACAGGGTCTCGCTTTGTAGTTCAGGCTGGCCCTGCGCTCACTACGTAGCCCAGGCAAGCCATCGTGAATTTAGCAATCCTCCTGTCTCTGCCTCCTGAGTGCTGGGATTACAGGCATGAGCCACCACGCCCGGCACTGTGGTATGCGGTATTGATTGCTGGTGGGTGTGAGTCACCACGCTTTGTAGTTCAGGCTGGCCCTGAGCTCACTATATAGCCCAGACAAGCCTCCTGTCTCTGCCTCCCGAGTGCTGGGATTACAGGCGTGAGCCACCACACCCAGCACTGTGGTATGTAGCCAGCATTGTATGTGGTTACCGGGGATCGAACTCAGGACCTTGCGCTTGCGAGGCAGGCGCTGGAACCACTGAGCTAAATCTCCGGTCCCCTATAATTAATTTTTTAAGGAATACTTCATAGTGACATACAAACCCTAACTTTTCCTTCTGAATATGTTAGTCTTTATTCTAATATTCAAAATTTCATTCTAATATTCAAATAAATATGCATCTGAACATTTAAGTTAACTCACAAAATTAAAGCATCACGCTTATGCCAACACAGAATCTTTTCATACATTTAAAGAACCATCACCAACCTTTGCCCAGTACCTAAACGCGATCACCAGAGGAACCAGCCTTGGTTCTAGTTTTCCCAGGACAGATAAGTGCTTTGTTGTCAGACAAGCATTTTCATTTCCAGCACTCACTTTACACAGGAGGCCACTAATAGGGGAGGCGAGGGTGAGAGAAGAAGAGGAAAGTTTTACTTAAGTAGCAAGATCTTTTACAGCAGCCGCTAAATCACACTGACAATAAATACCTTAAAACTATAAAAATACCTATTCAGTAAATTGGAATTTTAAAAAAGATAATGGCAGGGCTGGAAATTTAGCTCAGTGGTTCTGGCGCCTGCCTAGCAAGTGCAAGGTTCCTGGTTTGATCCTGGTAACCACATGCCACAGTGCTGGGCGTGGTGACTCACAACTGTCATCCCAGCACTCAGGAGGCAGAGGCAGGAGGATTGCTGAGTTCCAGGCTTGCCTGAGCTACAGAGTGAGCTCAGGACCAGTCTGAACTATAAAGTGAGACTCTGTCTCAAAAAAAAAGACATGGCAGCTATTCCCTGAGTAAGCTTTATTTATTTATTTATTCTTGGCAGTACAGGGGACTGAACTTGGGTAGGTGCAGCATCACTGAGCCAAACTCCTGGCCCCTAAGCTTTATTTTTTAGAACCTAGTGTTTCCACATATTAACCCTCATTATTATTGTTATTTTTTAACCTACTTGTATGGGTCTATATGCTCCCTTCTTCCATGTTTTCTATCCAGTATTTTTGTGGGGTATCCGGGTTAAACCCGGGCCCTCTCACAGGCCAGGAAGTGCTGCTGCTGCTCAGCCCCCTCCCGGCCGCTCTTCCTTTGTCAAATTCTATTTCGAGATGAGGTCTTGCTCGGCCGCCGCGAGGCCTCAGCCTCCCACGCCTCCGGTCTCGTCCCCTGAAGCAGCTGCTGCTCCTGGAGTGTGCACTCCACCTGGCTCGTCATTTTAGTTTTTGAACCGAGACGCTTTCCTCCTCTTCTGCAAACGCCAAAGGACGGGGAAAACACTAACGGAAAGCACGTCTGCAGCCATGGAAGGGTCCCGCCACTCTCCAAACCGGACTGGACATGAAGGTCTAGCAAGTGGCTGCACTGTGGCAAACGGACAGTAAAGGGACAGACCTCTGCTTCTCTCTGCACACCACCACGGGCACCCGAGCGTGGAAATCCGCGCCCACGTCAGTGAAGGAGTCTGGGGAAGGAGGAGGAAAACACTCAGTAGCTCATTAAAAGCCTGGCTTAAGAGCAGAGCTAGATAAAGTGTAAGGCTTGTCTGTTCAACTGTCTCACACACGACTACTACATAAAACTCTGAAAGGACTTGAAAAGAGAAAGCATGTAATATTTATGATGCAAGCAAACCCATTAATTTAAAATCCTTAGTTTGCAGAGCTAAGATTTGATTAGATATTATCACATCACTGGATCAAACATTTAAATATTCTGTGGACAACATAATTAGATATACAGGTCATTAATCTAAAGTAGATCTAAGACCTATTAAAATGTTGTGTAAAAATGTGTATTGACTGAAATAGGAAGAAATGTTTACATGTTTTATTCAACGCCAACGCAGGGCAGAAGCGACTGGCACGAGGGGCGGTGTGACGCCGCCGAGGCAAAGCAGGCCCTGTGCAGCCCGGCGCGGCGCGGGCAGGAAGCCTGTGAGCCTCCTGGGGCTCGTTCCCTGGGCCGGTTCCGGCGCTGGCCTGGCTTTGCATAGGACCCAACGTAAGTAATTTTAATAACAGTACTTCCCATTTAAAGAGTCTGTTAATAAGACACATCTGAATGCACAGACAAAAAAACTATTAACACCAAAACGTGGAAAGAATTTGACCTTACCACTGTTCTTTAAACATTCTTGAACAAGTAAGAGGACATCTGGCTGAGACATCTAGGAATAAACAGACGGATACGTGAAACAGTCCCCGAGCATTCTGCCTCGCCGGCTTGACACCTAAGCTGATATTCTCGAAATGTCTCTCCGGATGACACATGCATGCTGGTACACGTAAGGGGCCACTGTGCTTGTGCACATGTGAGTTAAAGACAGGGACGAGTACCCTGTGAAGACGAGTGTGAGCAAAAGGGGACTACAACTGACTGACCCTGAGGAACTAGGGGTTTTTGTTTCTTTTGTTTTTTGAGTCAGGGTCTCACTGTATAGTTCAGGCTGGCCTTGAACTCACTGTGTAGCTTAGGCTGGCCTTGAACTCACGGTGATCCTCCTGCCTCAGCCTCCCAAGAGCTAGGATTACAGACGTGCACCACCACGCCCAGCTGAAGTAGTTCTTAAAGTATTCAAACTGCTACAGTTCACATCTAGAGGTCCCTCCAGAGTGTGCAAGCAACTAGGTGAGGCTTTCAGGGGGTGACTGGCTGGGAGGGCATAGTGCTCATTAGCGGGTCAGAGCTAAGTTACACCGGGAGGCAGAATCTGGTCACTGGGGGAGGGTTCATGTCTGTGTCGTCTTGTTTTTGCAGCTCCTGGGGCATGAACTTGGCTCTGGTGCTTGAAGGTAGGTCTGGTACCACCTGAGCCCAGCCTCCGCCCAGGGTCCCTCTCTGGGTGAGTTCCCTGCACACCGCCCCGCCTCCCTCCTCACGCTGTGAATGGCTGTCCGGACAGGACCTGTGCAAGTTACCGTCCCTTAGAGTCAGCAGACTCCAAACCTCCACAGCTGTGGCCACAATAAATCTCTTTTCTCAGGTTGTAAGTGGCAGGTATTTTGCCAAAACCATGAGAAGAGTGACCAAGATGCACCCTTTCAGAAAATTCTTTTTTTTATTTTCCAGACCTGGAGACTGAACTTGAGGTCTTCATACAGAGCCACACACCTAGGTAACTTTTAGTTTTTTTAGTTTGAGACAGGGTCTCAATAAGTTGCCCAGGCTTAACCTTGTGATCCTCCTGCCTCAGCCTCCCAGAATGTGATGACAGGGACTCAGCACCAAGCACATCCTGAGGTGGGCGGCTGAAGGTTTTCACACTGGCCACAACACTACCTCCCATCTGTGAGGCGCTGCGCCAGATATTTTACTAATTCCAACGGCAGCACTGCCTTCTTCCAGTCCTTGTTCTACACTTCAATAAAGAGCATCTGAACTCCCGAGCTGGACCCTTAAAATGCACAGGGAACTGACCACACTTAGATCAAAGCCAGACCCTTAAGACCCTGCTCTGGCCTGAGCCCTCCACCCTGAGGAGAGTGCAGGCCAGAGCCGCCTCCGGAAGAAGCCCCCATGAGGCGCTTGTCCTCTAGCCCACACCTTGTTTCTCTGCACAGCTCGCACTAAAAGTGAAGAAACAGGCAGCTATTTCTGTCCTTCACTCGACTGGAGTTCCACCCCAGGGCGACCACAGCATCCTGCACTGTCCTTTGGAATAAAACAGGACCTGCCACTCAACAGGAGACTTAGAGCAGATTAACTAATGAATGAGTAAATGAGTGTTCTGGTTCGTAAATCAATGAGAGCATTGAAGGAAGATTAAAAGAATGTAAAATCTGTCGGTGTGCCAGCCAGGTAGCTACCAGTCAGTTACATCAAGCAGGAAGAGGCTGAGAAATGGAACACGTGCAGGTGGACACGTGACATTTGTTATTTTCAACAAGCAACTCAAGAGTCCACACAGACCCGCTTAAACCGGCTGTGGGAACCACCAGCGGTGAGTGGGTAACCTAAGCTCCCCCTGGCTCACAGCCCCTATTTATCAGTGTCTTTCCGAACCACATCTGCGCCAGAAAGCTGGGCGAGGTGTGGCTGTTTGAAAGCATAAATGTTTGAACCTACTTAGCGTAGAAAAAGAAGAAAATCAAGAACTAAACTTTTATGTCAGAAATTTTACAAACCTAAGGTTTCAAATATGAATTTCTTTCTTATCACTGAAAAGTTGATTTTACCAAGAAAACTTATTTTCAAGTGAACGGAAACCTAACTATCCCATAGGACTCACACTGTGGGCCAGGTACAGTGGCTCACATCCGTATCCTAGCACTCAGGAGGCTGAGGCAGGAGAACCACTGTGACACTGAGGCCAGCCTGCACTATAGTGAGATACTGTCTCAAAAAAGATTCATATGGTTAGAAAGCTAATGTTATAGTAAGTACAAAGATCTGTAGAATAAAATAAGTCTAAAAATCTGTGAAATCTAAACAGATTCTCTGAAGCTGTGAAACTCTAAAAAGGCAGAAGACATAAAAATGGAGATCTTGGGGGAAAAGCTATTCCACTAAACATACTGTTAAATATCTAAAATAGATTTATACACAGTTCACATGGAAAGAAAGAATTTCCAAACCACTCTGAAAATTCCAACATTTCGTTTCATACTTACAACGGCTGGAAATTGAATGTCAATGTTTACATCCGAATTTTTGAAACCCAATCGGCTACAGGAAGACCCATATAATCTTAGAGAACAATCTAAAAACAAATACATAGAGGTCATAAATAAAAAGTAAACTCTCTCAAGTTGTAATAAATAGTGCTATTTCTGAAATGGAACCATCAATTAAACCATACACAAAAGCAAAACCAGGCAAGTCCGGCAGCAGCACCAGGCAGGAAGGAAGGGCTCCTCCCCAGGCCCGCGGCTCTTCACGGGGCTGTGCCCGGGCGCCATGCTCCTGACGGGCTGGCATCTGCCGGCCTCGCTGCCCGCAGCTCTGATCCGTGCAGGTCACGCTCCTGCTGGCGTGAGCCCCCAGCGTCTAAGTGTGCCTGACCATCAGGCAGTCCAGCCACTCTTTTCATGTTAGTTATAAAACATGTTTATATTCCCTACATTATCACGCTCACTGTGTAGAAAACTATTTGCAATGATTTTTAAAATGTGAAAGTTGAAAAAAGATGTCTGTTTTACATTTATAAACTTAATAGTGAGCCAAGGGTGGAGCCCCACACCTAGAATCTCAACTCTCAGGAGGCTGAGGCAGGAGGAGCACTGTGAGTTCAAGGCTAGCCTGGGCTACAAAGTGAGACAATGTCTCAAAAAAACCAAACCAAACCTTTATAGTATACTTAAGAGCTAATACGAATATTTCATTTTTCAGGAAGCACACAAATAAAATTTACTGGAAAGAGCTTATTTCAGTAAGGCAATGATCATTTCACCTTTCAATAGTCAGTTTTTAATATGATTTAACTTATTATAAAAACCATTTGACAGAATTCCCCTAGAAAAATTTTTGCAAAAATAATTACAAGACTCACATACATGCTAGACAGAAGCAACTAGCTGGGTGTAGTAGTGCTTACATGTAATCCCTGTATCGCGGGAGGCTGCGGCAGGGGTCTGAAAGCTTGAGCCCAGCCTAGGCAACTCAGTGACGCATAGTGCCTCAAAAACCCAGAACTCAAAAAGGGCTGTGGATGCGGCTCGGTGTAAAAGCTCTGGGTTCCCTCCTTCGTACTGAGGAGAACGACACGGATACCGTGCACGCCCTGTTCAGAGGGAAGCACAGGAGGAGGACCCCTGTAGGTGGACCCCGTAGGAGGACCCCATAGGAGGACTCTGTAGGAGGACCCCGTAGGAGGACCCCTGTAGGAGGACCCTGTAGGACCCCTGTAGGTGGACCCCTGTAGGAGGACCCCGCAGGAGGACCCCGTAGGAGGACCCCGCAGGAGGACCCCGTAGGAGGACCCCGCAGGAGGACCCCGTAGGAGGATCCCTGTAGGAGGACCCCCTGTAGGTGGACCCCTGTAGGAGGACCCCGCAGGAGGACCCCGTAGGAGGACCCCTGTAGGAACTTACGATGCTTAATTTCAATGCTTTTCTAATAGTTTGCTGAAAAATTCCTTCTGACAACTATTCTTTTACACTTTGCTAGTTCAAGTGATTTTTGAGGGATTTTCAGCTTTCTATAATGAAGTACTGCATACTTTTTTTACACAGAGTTCTATGACATGATATAAAAGTCACTGTTGTTATAGTTGACTATTAAGGAGATACCTATGCAATGAAACGAGTATTACTGAATATTCAAGTATGTAAAACACCGGCACTAAAATATTAGTATTTGATACTAAATACTGTATGAATACTATACGCACGATCTCCTAATTGGCCCAAAAGATATAAGGTGATGTATCTAAATAATATTCTACCCTGATCACATCAGAATCACCTGTGAAACCTGCTAAAAGGGGAACTTTCTAGAAGCATTGCCTCTGGCCCCACAGACGATTCAGGAAATGCAATGTGATGGCATGGGGCTGGCAGCTGCTGGGTTGGGCATTTACGACGCCAGGCCTTACAGTTTCATAAACAGCACATCAAATTGCTGCCCCTTCAACTTTCCTTGGACCTTTGATCTAAATGTATAAATAAATCAGTGGCACGTGTCTATAAGCCCAGGTAATCAGAAGACTAAGGCGGGAGGATCACTTGAGTCCAGGAGTTCAAGGCCAGTTTAGGTGACATGACAAGATGCTGTCTCAAAACAAAAACCTAAACTAAATTAAAAATAGCAAAAGACAGACATCTTAAAAAACAAATCCACCGATATACAAAACCAATTACAAATTATTTACAAATTAGCTTCTCAAAGCTTTTTAGATAACGCAATTCTTTTAAATATTCTTAAATAAAACCCTGTCAACACATATAATTTCAACATAATTCCAGAATATTTCTCTTTATTTTAATTCAAAATATTGCATCAATTTAGATAGGAAAGTAAAGCAATACAGATGTCAAGAGTCCTATGGGGTCTGAATAACACAGACAGTCAGCTGTCTTAAAATTCACCACACAGTCAAATTTACTGTCGTATGGAGACAGGTTTATCACTGTATGTGAAAGTCTGCTCCTTGAGAAAAGTCAGAAAAACACCAACCCTCTCAAGAAAAGCCCCGACTACCAAACCAGCAACACCCACTAAGAATAAGCTTCGGGCCCAGCAAGCCAGCCGCTGTCAGGGAGACGCGCAGGACGCCCGCACTGTACCTGGCAGCGTGTGCTGCAGCACGCCTTCCATGGCGCGGCCAATCTGCAGCCTCTGCGCCGCGTCCTCCTCGCGCAGGCCCAGCTCCTGCGCCACTCTGCCGACGGCGGCGCCGACCGCGTCCGCCTGGGGCGCCGCTGGGGGGGGCAGCGTGGCCAGCAGCTCCTCCTCCTGCTTCTCCTGCAAGACGGATGCGGACGTCACCCCGGCTGCCGTTCGCGAGCGCAGCACCCCGCGGGACTCTCGGGTGGGGGGCCCTCCGAGCCCCTTCTCACGCCCGCATCGGTCTCCGTGGCCGGGCCGGGCGCACACCGTGTGCCCGCAGGAGGGTCCGTGCCAGCGGAGAGCAGGCAGGAGGGGCAGGCCCACGGCGGGCGTGGCCGAGGGCACCACTGCCTCACCACGGCCCCAGGGACGCAGGCCGGGAGACGCCGTCCAGGCAGGACGGCCCCGGGGTCGGCCCCAGTAAGCCCGGCAGACAGACGCGAACACGGCGGAGGGGAAAGTCGCGGACGCCTGCGGCGCGGGCCGCTCACCTTCAGGCTCCTCTTGTGCCTCTTCTCTCGGATGTGCTTATGGGCAGAGGCGACCGACTCCAGCAGCACTTCGCAGAGCCTGCAGGTGTACTTCGCCGACGGGCAGCTGCGCGGCCTCTGCGGGTGAAGACTGGCCGGTTCGCGCCCCTGCCGTCCCCACAGCGTCCCCGCGGGAGGGCCCCCGCCAAGCCTGCCGTCCCGCCCCTGGGCCCCGGGTTCCACTGCGCAGGCCGCGCCCATCACACGGCTCGGCACGCAACTCGCCCACGCGCCCGTCCTGCCGCCGCCGCCCTCCCGCTCCGCTCGCTCAGGGGCGGCCTCTCCGCGGGCCTGGGCTCGCAGCGGTGCTGCCCTCGCGTCGGCCTCTGGGAGTGCCGGGAGGCGGGCTCAAAGCCCGGCTCTGGCTGCGGACACGCGGCGGGCCGTTACCCTTTTCAGCCTGTCCACGAAGTCCCTCCTCAGCCGCTCCTCGGCCTGCTGCAGGCCCAGCAGCTCCTGCGCGGGCAGCGCAGCCTCGTCGATCACAGGGCCGTCCAGCTCTCCGTCCGGCTCGCTCCCCTCCTTCCTGGCCCTGCGCGGCTTCCTGCTGGGTCGGGGGCGCTGCTTCTTGTTGTCTAGAGGCAGGGGAACCGGCGACACTGAGAAACAGCAGCCCAGGGCGGACCGCGGAGCCCACGCGTCCGGACACGGCACCTGAGCATGGGGAGCCCGGCTCTCCAGACAAATCACAGCACCTGGGCAGAACGACTCATCGAGTCATCCTACTTGATAAAGCCTAACAAAAAAGAATTCTCCTTCAGTACAATTTGATTTTTACCTCTTCCTGCTACATTGCTAAGTAAACAGTAAAAACTCCTCTCATGGGAAGCGTGCCTGTAATTCTAATATACCTTTAATGTGTAATATATACGTATCTAATACCTTCAAATATACCTGTGAGTACCCATTGTTCTGCTGAAAACCATCCCATCTGCTTTGACTTAATGGGCAATACGGACAATGATGCGTATCTTTAGAATTCAGAAAATCTCATCTGGAGTGAAAAAAACCAATTACAAATTAAACTTTCAATAACATATAATTGGGTTCTGCCACTAATAAACAGCAAGATATCCAACCCAAAATTTTATCGACTGAAAGTAGCTAGTACCCATTTTCTTTGGTTTTTTTTTGAGACAGGGCCTCACAATGTAGTTCAAGATGGCTTTGAACTCACTATGCAGCGCAGGCTGGCCCCAAACTCAGCGACCCACCTGTCTCAGTCCCCTGAGTGCTGGGATGACAGGTGTGCATCACTGTGGCCAGACTGCCCATTTTATTTCTATTTCCATTTTAGTTTTATCGAGCTATGTGAATGCTAAGGGTATTTCTAAGGGAAAACTGGTACTTGAGGAAAAAGTTTCCTCTAAGTACATATTTATTTGTTTATTCAATGCTATTACTTCTGTAAGCCTTAGAATGAATGAATCTGTTCCTTTTTTAAAAGTTTTCAATTTTTCAATCTGTGAAACTGAACCAGCCTATTGGACTGAACTACAAAAAACCGCTTTAACCAGCATGAATGACTTCTATCAAGTTCTGAAAACTGAAGCTATCTGGACACATAGGACTAAATAAAATTTATTATCCAAATGAATCTTCTGAGCAGTGGCTAGAATTGTTTTTGGCGGCTTGCTATACAACCAGTCCGCAGACACAGACACTGACCCGATGCCCCGGTATGGAGGCATTCTTCTGTCCGGGAGACTCGCTACTAAGGTAGCAACTACAACTTACTGGCTAAGTAGAAATTCATGTCAGAAAAGGTGTAGCTTTCAAAGCTAAAAGCAAAAAGACAGACAGACAGACAGACAGGTAAGAAAGGCACATCCTTATGCCAGGCTGGGCTGCGGCACAGTGCCAAGCTACTTGCCGAGCACACACAAGGCCCTGGGTTTGGTTCCCAAACCACAACCATGAACTGCTGCCTACAGCTCTAAAGGGAAAACAGCAAGCAGTCGGCTCAAACTATTTCCCATGAATATAACGTGATTCTGCAGAAAGCTTCTATAATATGTGGCATTTAAGAAAACTAAATGTTAAGAAAAACATACTTTAGAAAAAAGTCAATCAAAATGCACTAAGCAAGTAAAACTCACAGGTAAGTCATCAGTTGACTCAAAAATCAGGCTCCACTTGCATGTCAGCATCCCTGCCCCCCAACAAAACCAGCACGATCTTTGAGGCCAACAGTACTGGTCTGAACAAATTTTGAGATGAGCTTTTAACCCAGAAGTGCGTTCATTTCACTTATCTGCTTATTATTTTAAGTTGTGTCTAAATAAGCACGTGCCACTGCGATGCTCACCCAGGGAAACGCGCACTTCATACTCAGGGGAAAACATACACTAACCCTCCAGAAAAGGCCGTGTCAGTCCACAAGAGTGTGTGGTGGAGGTGCTCGTGCTTCTTCTCTGAGTGCTCTCTCGAGCCCGACAGCTTCCTGACACAACTGTGTGCTCTCCCTCTTCCAGAGAGCGACTCCCTTCTGCATCCAAAGGCCATGACCGGCGGGCGGCTGCAGGACCCTGTCAGGTGGCCACAACAGCTCCCGTGCACCTCTGTTACGTGGTGCGTGTAAAGAAGCACTGTGTATGCGCACATACGGCACGGCCTGACCTGACCCGCACAGGCACCTGGGCACAGGTGTGGACCTACCCAGCGGCACACAGGGGGACGAAGCCGCGTGGGAGCATTAGTAACCTGCCCAAGGGCACTGGACTAAGTCCCAGGCGAGGGACTTGAAATGCAGATTAAAATGCATGCGCACTCTAAAATTCAGCCTTCTGTCTCACAATAGGAAAGGTGAAAACAAATATTACAAATGCTGTTGGAGTATACTCATTCATATTTGGAATGGGTCAGAATAAAGAAGACAATATAACCTCCTGAACTGACTCTTCCAGAGGTAGAAAATGTTAAACAAATTCTCACTGGAGGAACTCCTGGAAGGCCACACTGGGCACTGCTGAAAATTTTTCGTAATTCCTTAGAGGAACATGACCAGCTTCGCCTCAAGTGTACTGTGCCATGAGTTCTTCATATTCAGCCTTCCAAGTTTCCCGTATTTTATTGGGCTCAGGGTTCCATTCACAAAGGACATGTATGTTTGAGTGGATGCTTTCCAGGTAAGATTGCTAAGGGCACTTTTCCATTCCGGGCAACTCAGTAACTTTGCAAGACTCTGTCTCTAAATAAAAAAGGGCTCAGAGAGACAGCTCAGTGTGAAGGTCCTGGGTTCAATTCCCATTTATCTACTCACCAAAGTGACTCATTAATTCTCATTACATTTTCTCATGCTAATAAGACTCTTCCTTATTAAGATACAATCTTGTGGGCTGGAGATTTAGCTCAGTGGTTCCAGCGCCTGCCTTGCAAGCACAAGGCCCCGAGTTAGATCCCTGGTAACCACATATTACAATACTGGGCATAGTGACTCACACTCACCAGCAATCAGTACCACACACCACCATGCCCAGCATGGTGGCTCACAGCTGTAATCCCAGCACTCAGGAGGCTGAGGCAAGGGGATTGCTATGAGTTCGAGGCTGGCCTCGGCTACACAGTGAGCTCAGGCCTGGCCTGAACTACAAAGCTGAGACCCTGTCTGAAAAAAAAAAAAAAAAGATACAATTTTGCTTAAAGGATACTGGAATTCCTTTAGTGAGATCCTTTTTAGGATCCTTCAAATGCAGTGTCAAGTTTACACATTAAACTGAATTTCTTTCCCAATTAAAAAAGCCTTTCTCTAGTAAATAACCACACAAAAGCTTAATGCTTCCTTTATGAAAATTTTCAAGGAGCAGAAGCTGAATACTTCATACCTGAATACTTCACAGAGAAAGCGAGGGAGCTTTTGAATAGCCTTTGACAAAGACAGTGAAAATGCATTTCCTGTTCCAACACACTTAAGCAATTCCTTTACTTGTTTCTAAAACCAAAGAGTTTATGTAAGAGTACACTATTATTATTGGTTGGGAAATAGTCCCTTTTAACCTGTCTAGCTGCAAAATTCTCATCTATAAGCCTTTAAAAATGCTTTTCAAAATCAACTTATTTTCTAAAATAAAACCCAGATAATTAAATGTCCACATCCCACCTGTACACTGTGATATATAAATACTTCAATACACATAAACTTTAAAAAAGAAAAAGACAAATCGAAAGCCCAGAAATTATCAATAAATGTCAAGTTCCCCTCCAGGTGCAGGGAGGTTATGTTCAGGGCCAGAGTGCCAACGGTTCCGGTTTCAGTTCCACTTCCTCATTGCAGACACCACCGGAGAGGCCGGGCAAACTTGGCCTCCGTGGAACACAACACAACAGTGCTCCGGCAGAGAACTGTCACAAGTTCTTTCTAGCAGAAGGAATTCTAAAACTAACGTTTTCTCTTTCCTTTATACTGTAACCTTTTCACTCTGTTTCTGCTGCTCATCAGCCTCTTTCCCCATTTAGTATTAACAAAAGGTGTTCTTCCCTTCTTGTGCCCTGGGGATTAACCCCAGGGCCAGCAGCTGCCCCAGGCCCTTGACACTCTGAGACAGGGTCCAATTAACTCACCTACAGTGGGTGGGCCTGAACTTTCCACTCTTCTGACTCAGCCTGTCAGAGGACTGGAATTTCAGGACTCTACCCCACGCCTGGCAAGATTTTCACTTTTATTCTGACTTTCTAATGATAAACAGAGTAATTACCCTTTTAAGCATTCTCGTATGTTTGTGTCCCAAATTCAAGTACTGTAGTATAGCTAACACATACGCACGAACCTCCACTGAGAGATGGCATGAAAGAAAAGACTGCTGGACATCCAGAGAATGTCCACTTAGAAAACTTCTACCTGCTGGACAGTTTGCAACCCATCCCTCTCTTCTAAGGCCACTCAAAAGGGTTTTCAGCCTAGAAATGTAAAAGCCCATTGTTTTCAAGTATAATTTTCAAGCTAAATAGTTTCATTTTTTGCACCCTATTTATGACTTTACTTCACTTTAATATACCCATTAGATAAAAATAACCTTCCTGTTTATAGAGATCGCCACACATGGGCAAAATCTATACCATTTAGAAAAATGTATAATCACGTTAGGCAAATTATTATACAGCATATTGAGGAATGAAAAATGGGTTTTGGTTTCCTTGAAAGTAAACAACAAAACTTATCTGGGTTTTTTTTTCTTTTTTTTTGCAGAACCAGGGATCAAACTCAGGACTCTGTGCTTGCCAGGCAGACTCGGTGCCACGGAGCTACATGCCCAGCCCTGTTATTTGTATTGTGACTAAGTTTGTGTTGCCCAATCCTGCTGCCACATCCACACAGCCCTGCCTGCGGGCCGTGTGCTAGCCGGGCAAGCCCTCTCCAGCGTGCTGCACCCTCCCTGTGCTCCAGGCGGGCGCCTTCTCCTGCTGCCAGCCTGGTCCCTCCTGGAGACCGGAAACTGCAGGTTACCCTCCTGTGGAGAATGACACTTCATGCAAAAGACATGTCCTTGCTGTGGTAGGCAATAAATTTAGTTTGTACTGAGTTTTTAAATCAATTTTTTTTTTTTTTTTGGATACAGGGTCTCGCTTTGTAGTTCGGGCTGGCTCTGAGCTCACAATGTAGCCCAGGCAAGCCTGGAACTCAGCAATCCTCCTGCCTCTGCCTCCCGAGTGCTAGGATTACAGGCATGAGCCACCATGCCCGGCACTGTGGTATGTGGTATTGATTACTGGTGGGCATGAGTCTCCATGCCCAGCATTGTATATGGTTTCCGGAGATCGAACTCAGGACCTTGCGCTTGTGAGGCAGGTGCCGGAACCACTGAGCTAATCCTCTGGCCCAAAATCAATAATTTTTTAAAGTTTTATATTCTGTCACTTATATCATAGACACATTTAAATGCAAAGTTATAAACACACTTTTAAATACACATATGTACTATTCAGAAATTAAGGTCCCAATTAAAAAAATGTTTACTGTATGGAAAATAAAATGAATCTTGTGGTAAAATAAACCAATATATGAAGTGTGTAGAAACTGCTCAACTATATGACTACAGACTTTAAAAAAATCACAATGAATAACCATTTCTGAAAGCAGAAACTATGAAAAAGTGGAACTCACTGCTGAAAACAAAATATTTGGAAGAAAAAGGATGGCACTGCCCACTCTGGG
The DNA here is from genome assembly GCA_004025085.1 of Thryonomys swinderianus. Lineage (NCBI taxonomy): Eukaryota > Metazoa > Chordata > Mammalia > Rodentia > Thryonomyidae > Thryonomys > Thryonomys swinderianus. Next base: position 9,846 of record PVIC010000098.1, on the reverse strand, counting down.
GCTACACCCTGACAAGCTGGAACACCTACCAGGACTCCCGGCTTCCAGCTCCGACCCGGTCTCGAGGCTCGCGAGGTCTCTGGGAAGCAGGCGCCTCACAGTCCTGCAGTCTCTTCCATCCTGCCACCTGCAGCTGGCCTCGCTCTCCAGGAACAAGTCTCTCCTCGGTCTGCTGGCCACGGGGACCCTCAGTGCCGGCCTGCAATCCCTCCGGCCATCGGAGCTCCCGGGAAGCTGCTCCTCCGACAGCCGCCTCTTACTCTGATCTCTGTGGCTGTCCTTCATCCAGACTGGCTGGCTGTACATTGGGTTTTTGAATGCATACGGATTGCTGGAAATAGGATATGGTCCTTTTCTTGGTGTATTACCATAGTTCCCAGGTGTTATCTTTTTTTTGGGCAGGCCCTTTTCCATTTTACCGTGGCCCTTCACATAATCATCCATTATTAAATAATCTTGCTGGAGGTGACCCCGTCTGAAATCATCATCGTCAACAGCTCCTCGGCCTTTGCTGCCCTTTACAATGTATGGTTTTGCTGCATCTCCCATGGTCTTTGATTTCGACTTTCTTACTCTGCACCTGAAAGAAGGTATTGGAGAAACAGCAGAGTATGAGACGTCATATCGAGGACACAAAATACTGTCGACATTCATCACATTGGCGCCCAAAAACTTGTAGGAAACATTTCCTACTTTTTCTTTGGATGAAATCTCTAGTGCCAGTAATCAGCAAGCTATGCTAGAATTTAGGGGCTTAGTGTATAATATTTACAAAACTTAGTACTATTCAATGTGACGACTAAAACTGTCAGTAAAAGAAACTCCCACGGTCTCCAAAACTGCAGTGAAATGCTACCGTATTACAGCTGGTCAGGTCTTACCTAAGTAACAAAAGTTTCTGTCTTCAAAGAAAATTCCATCCCCAGCTAATACAGTCATAAAAAGGACTTTTAAAAGTTGCAATTTTTTTTCGGCGTTATACAAAGTAACTCAAACTTGCCGCGAGCAGGCCACGCTTCCTTCCCGGCCAGCCTGGGCCGCTTGGGCGCCGGTCTTGGAACGGCCGGGCAACGGAGGGCTGGGCCCCAGGCAGCGGCCGCCCTCCGCTCTCCTCCCCGGCGCCCGGCCCGCCCTCCGCTCCCCGGGCCGCGCCGCCCGACCTGCCTCCGCTTCCACCGGGCCGTCCGCGGCGGGGCCCAGGCGGCCCGCGCTCCCGCGGCCGCGCAGCGTCTTCGGCCGGCCGGCGGCAGGCGGAGCCCGGGCGCTCCGGCTGCCAGGCGCCCGGGCGGAGGGCTCAGCGGGCCGCAGGCTGGCGCTCGGCGGGGACCGGGCTTGAACTCGCGCTCGGTCTCCGCCGGCCCAAGGCTCCGGCCAGCGCCGCGGCGAGGAGGCCGGCAGAGCGGGCCAACGGACGCCGGGCAGGCCGCCCCCGCCCCCGCCCGCGACAGGCCCAGCGGCGCCGGCGGGCGAGCCCGAGGGCCGCGCGGGCACCGGGCACTCGGCACCGGGCACTCGGCACCGGGCACTCACCGCCGCGCCGCGCCGCGCCCCGCCTTTCCCGTCCGGCCGGCTCCCTCGCCGTGTTTTCCTTCGGGCCACTTCCGGCGCCGGCGCCGGCTCATTGTGCGCTATTGGGAGCCGGCAGAGCCCCCGCCCCGCGCTCCGCCGCGCACGCCGGAAACGCGCGCCGCGCCGCCCCGCCCACCCGAGTCCCCGCCCTAGAACACGCCCCCGGCCCGCCCCGCCCGCCCTCATTCGTTTGACAGCTCGCGGCCCCGCCCCGAACGTCGCCCCGCCCCCCCGCGGGCCCCGCCCGGGGTGGACGGCGGCCGGCTCTGCGAGCCCAGCTGTCCGCGGGCTCGCGGGGCTGCTTGCCTTTCTCCCGCCGGCCCTGGCCTCTTCCTCGGGTGTTCCTCGTCTACTCCAGGGGATACCGAGGCAGGATCCTGGCAGATAGATTAAGGTCGCGATTCTGTGAGGGCTTATTTGCTGACTTTGTGGAAAGGCTGCCCACTGTCCACTCAAGTACCAGCGTGGCCAAGAGAAGTGTCCACTTCTTCATTTGGTTTTGCAAAGTGTGACTTTAGGGTGGTATTTTGAGACACGGTTCCCCTGTGTAGTTTAAGCCTGCCATAGCCCAGGATGCCTTGAGCTCACAGTGATCCTCCTGCCTCAGCCTCCAGAGTGCTGACATTGCATGCATGCACCACCATGCCCGGTGTTTGTGTTAAATAAATAAAATATTAGGGAAAATGGGACACTTTTTATGCTTCTGCTTTTGTAGAGGGTGTAGATCTAAATCCATCAGGTTCTCTGGGGCAACAATCATTTTTTTTTTTTTTGAGACAGGGTCTCCCTTTGTAGTTCAGGCTGGCCCTGAGCTCACTCTGTAGCCCAGGCAAACCTCAACTCAGCAATCCTCCTGCCTCTGCCTCCAGGGTGCTGGGATGACAGACGTGAGCCACCACGCCCTGCATTGTGGTATGTGGTACTGATTGCTGGTGGGTGTGACTCACCACGCCCATTATTGTTGTGTGTGGTTACCGGGATTGAACTCAGGACCTTGCACTTGTGAGGCAGGCGCCGGAACCACTTTAGCCCTGGGGCAACAATCTTAAAATACAATATATTAAGTCCTAGGCTGGGAGTAAGCTTACTGGTTCCGGGGTCTGCCTGGCAAGCACAAGGTCTGGAGTTTGATCTCCGGTACCACATACCACAGTGTGGGGCGTGGTGGCTCATGCCTGTAATCCCAGCACTCGGGAGGCAGAGACAGAGGATTGCTGTGAGTTTGAGGCTTGCCTGGGCTACAGAGTGAGCTCAGGGCCAGACTGAACTACAAAGTGAGACAGTATCTCAAAACAAAACAAAACAAAAACAACAATAACACTCCACCCAAATTATAATACAATATATTAAGTCCTGGTTAGTGCAGTGCAGTGTTTCGAGAGCTTCACAAATGTCAGCACTGTTAATGTCACAACTCTGGAAGGAGGTGCTATTTTACCCATTTTGAAGATAAGGGGGACAGCGCTGAAGGGCCACATTAATGATGGCACAACTGGAACTCAAACCCTGACTGTCAGGAAAAGTCTGTTCTTAACTAGGTGGTGGCATCAGAGTGACTCGAAATGCACACCCACAACTTCGCTGGGACTTCTGACGGCAGCGCGTCGGTCCCACTGCCTGTGAGAGTCGGTGCCTGTCTGTGGAGCTGGGACCTGGAGCCGTGACTCACCCTCCTGCGGGGGCGCCCCCTGCGGCACGCCTCACCACGCCCAGCGGTGTGGCCCTGCCTGAAGGACTGGTTTAGGTAACCCGGCAATTTCTGTTCTTAGCTCACACATTGTTGTAAGGATTCAATATACTTTTTATTTGCATTTTTGACATGTTTTCCAAAGTCTTGACCTCGCATGCTCTTAATTAGCTGCTTTGAAGTTTCATCTTGAGGCTCTACTACTAATTAAAAAGACACAGCCACATACACCTCTGTCCCTGGAATGCTATAGTGGAAATTTAAATTCGGTCAAAAAGTTAGTTTGCATTTTCTTTGGATCTCCCTTCTTGGAATGTTGGAGAGACACATTTCCACCGTTTAGAGCAAAACAGTGGAGGCGAAGGCTGCTGTCTGATTTGGAGACAGCTCCACCATCACGCACTGTTGATACTGCTCCTGTGATACCAGGCGTCTTCTGCTGGGAACGGGAGTTTGGGGTTGTTATTTATCTTGACAAGGCAACCTTCCGCCAGATGGAGGGGCCTGGCACCACAAGTGCAGGGACAGCGGCTCTTCTCTTAACTACATCCAGGAGAGAATAAACAAGCCCGAGAGTCCGGGGCTTCTGATGCCTCTGCCCCTGCTGCGCGTGTGCTGGTGCTGCTGGTTCAGCTGGGTGTGTGCATTAGTAGTTTCCACCTTTGTGCTCCTCCAGTCTGGTGATTTTTGTTTGTTTTGTTTTTGGGGTACTTGAGGCTGAACCCAGCACCCAGCTCAGAATCTCACTCAACTGCTAAAGTGCCCGGCCAGGCTCGCCCTCAGGGTCCTTTGGCCTCAGCTTCCCGGCGTGCTGAGTGGTAGGCGTGCGGCGCCTGCCTGCCTCTGCCTGTCTTTTACTGAGATACGTTAGCATCCTTGCGGAGGGCTATGGCTCTACCAGGACGGAAAGGAGCTCAAACACCGGGTGTGGTACAGCCCTGTAATCCCAGCACCCTGGGAAGCAAGGCAAGAGGGCTGCAAGTTCAAGCTCAACCTGGGCAGTTTAGCAACTTGATGAGACCCCATCTCGAAATAAAACACCTGCTGGGACATAGCTCACTGTAAAGGCCCTGGGTTTAATCCCCGGTACCATAAAACAAAACCGAAACCAAGAGCAATCAAACAAACCAAGAAACAGGACAGTCTATCCTTCTCCCCTTCTCTGGCTTCATTTTAAAAAAATTCTCTGACAACTGAATTCGAATACCGACTGAATCGGTTAGGCTGGACACAGCTTGGGGTTTGCAGAGAACCTTGGTCTAAACTGGTTTAAGCAGTAGTAAGGGCATCCGCTGCTTCCCAGGATAGCGTCAGGCAGGTTCTGCTGACCTGGCTTCACAGTGCTCTGTTGCATTTTCATGTCTTTAAATGGGTTAAGAGGTTCTTAAGCCGGTGTGAGACGACCCTTGGGTCAGGTTTCCTGCGCCAGGACTGCGGTCCTTCTGGGCTGGGCAGGCGGTGTTGTACGAGACTCTGGGAGTGGAGGGATGTTTAGCAGGAGCTTTTGCGCCTGCCCAGTAGAGTCCCCACTGCTAGCCACGACAGAGGGACATACTAATTCTAGTTAGGAATGTAATTAATTATGATTTTTTATAACCCACAATTGTGTTTAAGAAATCCCACAAACATAGGTCACTGATTTGAATGAAATGCATAAATTTGTAGCAAATTTTGTAGTTATAACGTGCTCGCTTCAGCAGCACATGTACTAAAATTGTAGTTATAAAAAAATTACCAAGGGCTGGAGGGTTAGCTCAGTGGTTCCGGCGCCTGCCACGCAAGCGCAAGGTCCTGAGTTCAATCCCCGGTGACCACATAGAATGCTGGGCGTGGAGACACGCCCACCAACAATCAACACCGCATACCACAGTGCCGGACGTGGTGGCTCACGCCTGTCATCCCAGCACCCGGGAGGCAGAGACAAGAGGATTGCTGAGTTCCAGGCTTGCCTGGGCACCATAGTGAGCTCAGGGCCAGCCTGAACTACAAAGCGAGACCCTGTCTCAAAAAGCAAAAAAAAAAATTACCAAAAACCGCACAAAATGAATGCTTATTCCACCCATGTCATATTCTTGGATCCTTTACTAATGTTAATGAAGAAAAAAACAAAAGCAAAACAAATGAAAACTGAAATCAGAATTACTGATGTTGACAAGGAGGGAAAAATAATTACAATCTACTGCCATCAACAGAAGTACAGCATGATAATACTATAAAAAGAAACAAAATTGCTTGAAAACTATGTATCATACTGTTTCAAACCAGCAGCATATGCTTTTGCATACTGTGGAACATAACAATTTTTTCTTGTTCAGGTATAGAAATACAAGCTCTTTTTTTTTTTTCTTTTTGAGACAGGGTCTCGCTTTGTAGTTCAGGCTGGCCCTGAGCTCACTATGGTGCCCAGGTAAGCCGCCGCGAACTCAGCAATCCTCCCGTCTCTGCCTCCCGAGTGCTGGGATGACAGGAGTGAGCCACCACGTCCAGCATTGTGGTATGCGGTGTTGATTGTTGGTGGGCGTGTCTCCATGCCCAGCATTCTATGTGGTCACCGGGGATCGAACTCAGGACCTTGCGCTTGTGAGGCAGGCGCCGGAACCACTGAGCTAACCCTCCGGCCCCAAGCTCTTTTAAAAAAAAAAAAGAAAAAAAGTATCGTGAAAGGTAAAATGTATTTGCAATGGTAATTCTATTAAGCTACTACCGAGTGGGCCAGGAGCACATTTATGGACTCTAGGGCTGTTGGGTACCGTAATTCTTTGGTTGGGACGATGCATACTTTGGCAAAAATTGGAGAAACTACAGAAGTAACAGAAGTACAGGACAAAGACGAGTGAGACTTTTATATCTTGGCAACACTGAGACGGAATCACATTTAAATGCACTCCACTGTGCCTGCGAGGCGCTCTGGTCCCCCCGCCCCCGTCTCAGTGGCTCGGCGCAGCCTCCGAGGCCGACTGCGAGGCGTCTTCCTGAACAGCGCACTGCGAGTGGGGCTGCTGGGGGGCTGTGTCCGCGCGGGCTGTGCCGCCTCCGGGAGGAAGTCCGCCCTTCCCGTGTCCTCCCCTGCGCGCTCAGGAGCCTCTCTGTCCTCACATTCAGTAGTGCTCGTTGCTGGAGTCACCGGAGCGCTGACTTTAACAAGGGTCCACTCGCCGTCACAGCGGTCGTCAGATGATTCTCCAAGGAAGCACAGCGGGGTCCCGGCCAGAGGCACTGGAGGCCACTTCGTCCCAGCTCTGTGTCCGGGGGTGCGTAACCGCCGTCCCCCCGCCCGTTTCTCCCGTCCTTCCACAGGGCTCAAGGCCGTGGCCACTGAGCAGTCACACCCAGCATAAATTACTGGACAGCTGGACGTGGTCGTGCAGAGCCCGGAAGTCTTCAGCCGTCAAGCTTAGAGAGCAGTGGAAGGTTTGCTCGCCAAGCTTTACTTTTACCATTTAAAAAAGTCCCGAGTACCCGTCTGTTCTGAAGAGGATGTTTAATACAGAGTTCTGGGTTAGCCACCTCCTGATCAGCTTGTTTTCTCCTCTTCTGCATGGTTTCTGGTTCCACAGTCGCCATCTTAGATCAGTCTGATGCACAACCACTCGGAAGGGGCTGGAGGAAAAGATCTCCACTTAACATAATTAACTCGCAGAACAAAGGATGCCAGCATCAGGACGAGCTTCTCCAGATTTCAGGTGGGAAATTGCTCTCCTCAATCTTTTCCTTTCTGTATCTCTTTTTAAAAATCTCATCTTCTTATAATCTTTCTATGCCTTTTACTTTTTTATTAATACACCTTTGTGTTGCCTAGTAATTCCATTCGCTCGGGGAATTAGTGCATGTATGTCACGTCACTATCATTTTCCCCCCATGCCCTCTCTACCCCTGCTCCAGACCCTTCCTTGTGCTTTAAGTAATTTTTTTTTTTTTGAGACAGGGTCTTGCATTGTAGTTCAGGCTGCTCCTGGGCTCACTATGTGGCCCAGGCAAGGCTGGAACTCAGCAACCCTCCTGTCTCTGCCTCCCGAGTGCTGGGATTACAGGCGTGAGTCTCCACGCCCAGCATTGTATGTGGTTACCGGGGATCGAACTCAGGGCCTTGTGCTTGTGAGGCAGGCGCTGGAACCACTGAGCTAAATCTCCAGCCCAACCCTTAAGTAATTTTTTTATTTTTCAGTACTGGGGACCAAACTCTGGACCTTGACCTTGCCAGGCAGGCTCAGTGCCCGAGCCCCTGCGCTAAATCCCCAGCCTTCTTCAGAAGTAATTCTTCAGAACTTTTCTTATAGGGAGGTTCAGGATTCAGACTCACAGCTATCCCTTGATCAAGCCATGAACTGCAGAGCTGTGAAGGTATCGAGTGCAATTTTCAAGTGGGAAAATGTTGGGAGAGGAGAGATTTTCAATAGGGATATTTCTGGGGAGGAAACTGGGGTACACAGGGAGTCTCAGCCTGCACAGGACTTCGTTTCAACCCCAGCACCGTAAGACAAACACAATGGACACGTTAGCTAGGAGGTAAAGCAGTTTTTAATAACTCGATTTTCTTTCCCCTTTGGAACATTACTTCCAAGCTTTCGCCTGGTAGTGAGAACCTGCATCTTATCCAGCTAGCTTTCAGTTTTCTATTTTTTTTTTTTTTGAGACAGGGTCTCACTTTGTAGTTCAGGCTGGCTGGCCCTGAGCTCACTATGTAGTCCAGGCAAGCCTCGAACTCAGCAGTCCTCCTGTCTCTGCCTCCCGAGTGCTGGGATTACAGGCGTGAGCCACCACGCCCGGCCGCTTTCAGTTTTCTAAAGCTTGAGTGCACGGCCCCGTGGTCTCTGTTGTTGTGTTTCCAGGTCTCGGGCTGGAAGCCTTTGCCTGTTACCAGGGGCAGGTTAGACTCCAAGGCCTTCCGGGTCACACCGGGGCCTCTGGGGTGAGGCTGAGACAGCGCTGTGTCCCACTAGTCACTGGACCCGGGTCAGTGATGCTATCCATACCTCTGCTTCTGTTGAACAGAAGTCCTGTTTGCTGGACTGGAAAGTGAGTGGTGGTTTCTAGGGCGTGACTGGTCTCCTCTCCTCAGCAAAGCAGGAGTCAGGCCAGGGAGAAAAGATAAGAGGCGCAAAGCAAGGTGGAGGTGCCGATAGCCCTTCACTCCCGTCTGCAGTGGCTCCTGCCATGCCTGCCTTTATTGCGTATGCATTTATTTAAAAAAAAAATTTTTTTTTGAGACAGGGTCTCATTTTGTTGTTCAGGCTGGCCCTGAGCTCACTACGTAGCCCAGGCAAGACTCAAACTCAGCAATCCTCCTGCCTCTGCCTCCTGAGTGCTGTGAGCCACCATGCCTGGCACTGTGGTGTACGGTATTGATGGCTGGTGGGCGTGAGTCACCACGCCCAGCATTGTATGTGGTTCCACCGGGATCGGAACTCAGGACCTTGCACTTGCGAGGCAGGCATCGGAACCACTGAGCTAAATCTCTGGCCCACAAGTGGAGGTTTTTAATGAGGTGGCTGTTTTTATGTCAAGTTGGGTCTCACACTGGCTGCGGCCAGAAGGCCCTGGCGCAAGGTGTCAGCATCCGGGCAGTGTAGGGGCAGCGGTGGAGCCGCCCAGGTTGGAACGCGTGACATCGCAAGACTGGAAGTCAGGGGCCCTGGGCTCGGCCGGCGGCTTAACGTCTTCCAAAACCCGTGCCAGTCTCTCTGGAGGGTGGTGCTCAGGGACTGCGTCGTCTCTCCCAGGCCTCTTCTTTCTCCTTTTCCTCAGTGCTGGGGATTGAACCCAGGGCCTTAGCTCCGAGCTGCAGTCTTACTGCTTTTTTAGTTTTGAGACAGGATCTTATCAAGTTGTAAATTGCTCGAGCAGGGCTTGAACTCGTGACCCTCTTGCCTCGGCCTCCTGAAGTGATGGGACTACAAGAGTGTGCTACCCCGCGGTCTGGGTTCCACCTCACGAGGGTCCAGCCACCTCCCAGGGTTGCCACGGTGGGGCTCACGCTTCTGGCGTGTGGGCAGGAAGCAGAGAGTTTCCAGGAAGAGCCCCGGAGCAGGGGCCAGAGACCGGCGCAGGCCCAAGTTCAGGCTCCGGTGGCTGACCCTTCCGCTGAGCCCATCTCTGGCCTGACGGGCGGCGGGTCTGAGCGCACAGCACAGTGGCCCCTCCGACCCCCACTTCGGGCGGAACCGCGCCCCAGCACAGTGAGACGCCCTCAGGCTTGGGAGCTTTCACCTCTGGGCTTTTGACCCGGACAGATCTTGCTCCGCTGGCTGGCCTCGAATCCGCAGCCTTCCCGGGCAGGAGCTCCGGCCGGCCAGCTGGGATGCACAGCGAGACTGTCAGAGGACAGTTAAGGCCCGCCTACATTAGTAGGTGCCGTTTCTGAAAGTTTATTATGCACTAAGAAGCACATTTTCTGTCTAGTTAAATTCATTTATTTTGTAAACAGTGGTTGGAATTCTGTTTCCTTTCCAGTAGGTGGCAGTAGAGTAGAAGGGAAACAGCGCAAAGCCAGTGCTTTTTCCGGAGGGATGGGGTAGTTTCCCACGAAGCTGCCACAGCAGAGCGGGTGGTGGAGGCCGGAGGTGACATCGGGGTGCCCGCGCTCTCCAGGA